>CM045761.1:50302460-50384960 GCA_025200525.1 Camellia lanceoleosa | reverse complement strand
AGATCAATTCCAATCGCCGGTCCTTCACCTTTTCCAGCCATCTTTCTCACGAACCAAACAGAAAATTCAGAAAACTATAAAGACAAAATCGCACGCAGAGAGAAAGAACTGGTATAATTGCAGACGAGAGTATTTGTTACTATTGTTTTGTATGATTATGATTGGAAGAGAGAGCTAGCGAGGCCAGCTTATAAAGGAAAAGCTATATTTCGAGAACGTTCGAACGGTGGATTCGTAGCCGTCGGATCAAGATGTTATCGGCGGGAATGAAGTGCGTAGGGTGTTCGAGAGTGTTCGAACGTGCCACGTGTGATGTGGAGGGATGACGAGTGGTGTCGTCGTCGTTTGCGTATAGGGAGGGCAGGAAAAATGTCTTCGTTTGGGATGTCCATTTGGCATTTTTTAAGTTTGTTTGAAAAGTGTTAGTTTAGTATATTTTTTTTAATTTTTTATAAAAAGAAAAATTTGTAAAATATGAATTGAATTTAAAATGATGTGATAAAGAGTTGGTATAATTTAAATAAGATAATTATAACTTAAATAGGATAATGTGTTAAAATAATATATGTTATTTTAGTACATGTCAAACAACTATTTAGTTTTTTAGCTATAGTTACAAAAAGATAAAATAAATTTTTTTAGTTTAATAAAATAAAATATCATATTTAAATTATAATTATTTTATTTTTTTCTCATAAAAATCAAAAAATTAAAAAATTTATTTCAAACGAGATTTTTTAACTCTAAATTAAAATAGTTAAGAAAACTAAAAAATCAATCTATATCCCAAAAGAACCCTAAGAGGTTGTTTGGAGTGTCCTAAATAAGTGTACGTTTTGACTTTTTAGATTAAAAAGTTGAGGAAAAAAAATATGATTATTTGGGATAACTGTTTGACTTTTTATAATAAAAAAAATATGTATTAAAAAATTGTATAAATGAGTGTATAAGAGGAGATGAAATAAGGGGTATGGTGGGATAATTTAGGACAGCGTGCAATGTGTAGCCTGAGATATGATTCCTTGCTTTTCGGGCATTGAATTGGAGGTGCTATTCGGCTTGTGGGGGCCCACCACAGGTCTCATTTTGCTAATCAAAACCGTTAATGTGTAGAACTCGTCGAGTACTATATGCTTGTAAAAAATCACGTTAATCAGATATCGACAGTTATCTGATCGAATTAGTTTTTTTTCAACCGTTAACTATACCACCATCCATTTTATAAATTTTAACTGATTTGAACATTTACTTATCGATATCCGATGAACGTGATTTTTTACTAGTATTTAGTATTCGACAAGTTCTACACATTGAACGGTTCAGTTTATTAAAATGGGACCTGTGATGAGCCTCTATGAGCCGAATAGCACCGTGTTATTTGTGCATCTAAAACCGTGCAATTTTTCCAAAAAGCCACCTCCACTTGTTGGATCGCAGAGTTATCTGAAATGTAATTATGTGTTAAATTAATTTTTTAATATTTTTTTTGACAAATAGTGATAACTTTATAATTTTTTGACTTTTTATCTTTTTCAAGACATGCCAAAACCAGGCCTAAATATTTTACTAAATATTTTATATAAGCCCAAATGTCTTATGTATAAGTGTGAAATTTACACATGTAAATCTTGTATAGCTCTCACATTTATATAAAACATTTAGCTTCCGTTTGAAAAGTGGGTTAACTTTTTGGCTCTTTGACTTTTTTTACTATTTTAGCCCGGGCTAAAAAGCTTGGTTTAGGAAAGATTTTTTGACTTTTTGGTAAGGTGTCTTCCTGTTCATTTACCAAAGTGCCCTTGTTGTTGTTGTTGTTTTTTTTTTTTTTTTTTTTTTTTTTTTTTTTTTTTCCTTATTTTCGGTTTGGATTTGGCTTTTTTTGCTAACTTTTTTTTTTTTTGGTTAGGATTTGGCGTATTTTGCTTAAATTTTTTTATTTTTTTATTTTGGGTTTTATTTTGGCGTATTTTGGTAAAATAATTCTTTTTTTATTTTTTATTTTGGGTTTGGATTCGCCGTATTTTGCTTTATTTATTTATTTTTTTATAAATTCATGTTTTTGTCATTTTTATTTTTTTATACATTAATTAGTTCTTGTTTTTTAATTTACGTTTTTGCCTTATTTATTTTTATTGGTATACAATAACATTTTTTTTTATGTGTTTCATTTATTTGTAAATTACGTGGCGAATGGTAATTTATGTTTTTATGTTTTTTAATATATTTTTGATGTGTTTTATTTCAAAAATGGATTTTCATGTGTTTTATTTATTTATAAATTACATGGCAAATGGTAATTTCTATTTTTTTCTTTTTGGATGAGGCTTATTTTTGTTGTTCTTTTTTTTTTTGAATTTACGTTTTGTAATTTTTAAATATTTTGAATGAGGCATATTTTTTTAAATAATTTATGTATTTTATTTATTTTATTTTTTTTTTGCAAATGGTTTTTTCATGTGTTTTTTATTTTATTGTTATTTTAATTTTTTTTTTTCATTTTCTGTGAAATGATAAAAAGTGAGGTTTTATTTTATTGTCCTGCCTATTTTAAATAATTTAATTTAAATTTAATTTTAAATATTTAATTTAATTTAATTTAATTTTTATTTTTATTTTTATTTTTAAATAATGTAAATAATCTGAAAATTTTAATAAGCAAAAAATTAAAATAAATATCCAAAAAATTTAAATCGTAAAAATTTAAATAATTTAAATATTCAAAAAAATTATTTTAACAAAAAAAAATTTAATAATTTAAATATTTAAAAATTTTAAATAATTGAAAATGTTAATATTTTTAATTTAAAAACAACTCTACACTCAAATCGTAACCAAACACATAAAACAAAACTTAATTAATTTTTATTTTTAGTTTTAATTTTAATTTTAATTTTAATTTTATTTTAATTTTTATTTTATTTTAAATATTTAAATAATGTAAATAATCTAAAAATTTTACCTTGGCAAAAATTTAAAATAAATATTCAAAAAATTTAAATTGTAAAAATTTAAATAATTTAAATATTCAAAAAAAGGATTTTAACAAAAAAATTTAAATAAATTAAATATTCAAAAAATTTAAATAATTTAAAATGTTAATATTTTTAATTTGAAAACAACTCTACACTCAAATCGTAACCAAACACATAAAACAAAACTTAATTAATTTTTAATTTTAATTTTAATTTTAATTTTAATTTTAATTTAATTTATTTTATTTTAATTTTATTTTAAATATTTAAATAATGTAAATAATCTAAAAAATTTACCTTGGCAAAAATTTAAAATAAATATTCAAAAAAATTAAATAATTTAAATATTCAAAAAATAATTTTAACAAAAAAATTTAAATAATTTAAAATGTTAATATTTTCAATTTGAAAATAACTCTACACTTAAATCGTAACCAAACACATAAAATAAAACTCAATTAATAAATTATTTTTAAAACTCATAACCAAACACATAACTCGGAACTTCATACTGCTTTCACAACTCTACATTCAAATCATAATCAAATACATAACAAAAAAATTAAAATATTTAAAAATATTTTTATAAATAGAGTTTGAATTTATTTTTATAAAATATTTTAACAAAAAACAAGAAAATGTTTTTAATTTTTTTTTTTTCAACTTTCTTTGTTTTTTTCCTGAGAAAAGGATTTTCTTGGGAAAAGATTTTTTTTTTTTAACTTTTCATGTGTTGAGGCGTTGCTCATAATTCATGTGGGATAATTTCGTAAATTTACGTTACCCTTAATTGTCGCCCAGCACGTCACACCTTTTTGTCCTCACTTAACTAATTAAGCTTGTTTTGTCTTCACTTGGCAAAAATAGCCCAACCTTCCCTTCCCAAACACAGGATTAATAAAATTTAGGAGTTTTCTTAAGTGTGCAAGTGCAAAGGTGTAAGTATAAGTATAAGGTGTAAGTGTAAGGTGTAAGGTGTAAGTAAGTTGCATATGGTGTGCAACCTCAAAAAATGTGTAAGTGTAAGGTTTAATTTTTCACAAAAGGTGTAAGTGTAAGGTGTAAGTTGCACACCATAACCAAACCCTAAAATTTAAAGTCTCTGTGACGGAAGGTTGCTTTAACGCGTGCCACACAACCAATTGGGTTGACTCGTCATGACTAGCCCCGACCCGACGACTTTCACTTATTTTTATTTTTATTTTTTAATGATTTTTAAAAAATATATGTCAAAAATCCTTTTACTTTTTAATCCGATGCTTTTAAAAAAATTTAAACAAATCCTGAAAATGATAAAAATAAATTATTTTTTGTAAGTTTTTTTATAAAGCAAAAAAAAAAAAAAATTACAGAAACAAAGATTGTAAGTTATTCTAAAATAAGGTAGTGATTTTCCCCCTTTTTTATAATAAAATTTGACTTATTTTCATTTTTAACGAATTTTTTCAATAAATTAGATGGATGTCAAATTTGAATGGTGTGGCCTACTATAAGGGGCTCACCTCGAGTCTATCTTGATAATTCAAATTTTTTATTATATAATATATGTATAAATAAATTATTTATACAAAAAATTAGATTTAAAAAATATTGGGGAGCTACTTGATTAAATTATATTTGTTAAAAAAATAAATTACAAAGGAGACTCAGTTTGTTTAGTTTGGATTTTCAAGATTCACTTTTCAAAAAATTGATATTTTTATTTGCCATATTTTTTTTATTTTTACTGAATTTTTTCAATATTCTAAGCAATTTTTTTAATTTTTAGATAAATCTAACATAAATACACTTAAAATGTATAATATTTGTTTAAAAAAATATTTAGAAAATCCACTAAAAACCAAAAATACAAAAAATATATATATTTACTATATTTTTCGTATGTGTATTTATTAATTTTAAATTTTTCGTATGTGGCATGATTGAAAAAAGAAAAAAGTCAAAAAGTTACTATCCTATTTAAGTCACATCATTTTATTTAAGTCACATCACCTCTCTAACACATCACTTCAAACCCAATCCATACCCAACCCATATTTCATAAAAAGTTAAAAAGTGCACTTATTTAGTCTTCCCAAACTAGGCCTAATTTTTTAAAATATTTATTTTCAAATATTTTATTTTTAGCTACATCTAAATAAGGTACATCTAAAATAATATTAAAAAATAATTAAAATTTTAAAAATATTCACTAAAACATAAAATTTTAAAAATTAAAAATAAAAAATTTAATTTTCAGAAAATTGAAACCAAACACACTAAGGCCAAGTTTGGCATGTGTCCAAAAAGTTAAAAAGTCAAAAAGTTATTCAAAAAGTTAAAAAGTAATAACTATTCACCAAAAGTCAAAAATGCAATTTACCATGACAATTCTCAATCCTAATTTTCCTCTACACACTAATTTATACAATTTTAATACATATTTTTTCATAAAAAGTCAAAAAGTTAACCCAAACAACCATATATTTTTTCCTCAACTTTTTAGTCTAAAAATTCAAAAAAGTACACTTATTTAGGACATCCCAAACAACCCCTAACTATGATTTTGAAAGTAATTTGCTTTTTTTTTGCAAACAATTGAGATTTCATCAAGGAACGATCGATATTTAATCAACCTAATTATGACAAATTACATTAACAATCCTATAGTTTGGGACTCGTATCGTATCACTTTGGTCCTTAACTTTTCAATTGCGACACATTTGACTGTGAATTTTAAATCATGTTCCAAATAAGAACAATTAAATATACCATTGCTCAATTTCAAGGGCAAAGTGTCAATTTGACAAAATATAAACTAATTTGACAAAAAAAAATGTCAAAAACATATTTTTGAATTTTAAAAAATTATTTATACCCACCAAAGATAAAATTATATAAAATTGATAAATCTTTTACACGTTTATTTATTTATTTATCAAACTAATTTTTATTATTTGTTTCGATAATGATCATGTAATGAGTGTTTGTTTTTATTTTCATTAGATTAGTTTATATTTTTTCAAAAGTTAAATATAACAACAATTTTAATATCATTATTAAATTAATTCATTAAATTAAAAAATCCAAAACTAAAAGTATTTCATATATTAAAGGGTAAATTACACTAACACCCCTTGAGGTTTATACTTATTACAGTTCTTCCCCTCACCCTTTAGAAATTACATCTCCTCCTTTGAGGTTTAAAGTTTCATTCTGATTCTCCTCACAATTTAATTTTTTTAAATGCCAATTTTGCCCTCACTGAGTAAATTACATTGACACCCCTCACATTTTAAAAATTACAATCCACTTCTTAAGGTTTAAAGTAGCATTACCAATTGGCCCCTCGGTTAATATTAGTTTGAAAGAAAATTAAGTGGAAAAAAATTTATTTAAAAAAAATTGTTAGTAAAATTTTTAAAATTTTGTTTAAAAACCACGTAAACTTATTTTTTAAATTTACGTTTTTCCTTAAATTTACAAACTGAGACAACCATTTATAAAAAAAAAAAAATTATCAAACAAGTTTTTATGACAATTTTTAAAATTTTTGTAAATATAAATTAAAAACTAAAAACGAAATGGTTACCAAACAGACATCAGATAGTAAAAATGTCATAAAATTAACAAATAATTAAATAAGTTATCAACGTAAGAAATGAGTCATCAAAAAATTCTTAGGCTATGTATGGTTTATTTTTAGAAATTTTTTTTAAAAATTAAAAATTAATTTGGTTAAGAAATAAAAAATAAAAAATAATTATCATTTAAGGGTAAAAAATAATTATCATTTTAACTTTTGGATATGTTATATACATACATATGACTGCTTCAATTTAATTTGCAAAAAATTATTTCTAACCATTCGAAAGGTAAAAATTATATAAAAATGATAATTATTTTTTATTTTTTATTTATTAACCAAATTAATTTTTAATTTTTTTAAAAAAATCTAAAAATCAAATCATGCATAGCCTAAGAATTTTTTGATAAGTCATTTTTTACGTTGGTAACTTATTTAATTATTTGTTATTTTTACGACATTTTTACCAACTGAAGCCTATTTGTTAACCATTTTGTTTTCAGTTTTCAATTTATATTTACAAAATTTTTTAAAAATGTCATAAAAACTTGTTTAATAATTTTTTTGGTTTATAAATAGTTGTCTCAGTTTGTAAATTTGAGAAAAAAACGTAAATTCAAAAAATAAGCTTATGTTGATTTTTAAACAAAAATTTAAAAATTTTATTAACAAAATTTTGTTTCAAATAATTTTTTTTTTCAATTAATTTTTTTCCAATTAATTATTTTTCCAACTAATACTAACCGAGTGAGCAATTGGTAATGCTACTTTAAACCTTAGGGAGTGGGTTGTAATTTCTAAAATGTGAGAGGTGTCAATGTAATTTACTTAGTGAGGGCAAAATTGGTATTTAAAAAAATTAAATTGTTGAGGGGAGAATCTGTAATGAAACTTTAAACCTCAGGGGAGGAAATGTAATTTTCAAAAGGTGATGGGGGAACTGTAATAAACATAGGGGGTGTCAGTGTAATTTACCCTATATTAAATATATTGATTACACATTAAAAGCCTAACAACCACTCATTACATGATCATCATCCAAATACATAATAAAAATTAATTTGATAAAAATAAATAAATAAATGTGCAAAAAATTTATCAATTTTACAAAATTTTATCTTTGGTGTGTAGAAATAATTTCTAAAAATTTTAAAATATTTTGTTGATATTTATTTTTGTCAAATTAGTTTATATTTTATCAAATTGACGATTTTGCTCTTGAAATTGAACAATGATATCTTCAATTGTCCTTATTTGGAACAAGATTCAAAATTCATGGCCAGATGTGTCATAATTGAAAAGTCATAGACCAAAGTAACACGAGCCCCAAACTAGAGGGACTGTTAGTGTAATTCGCCATTTTAATTATGGGACATTTATTCATAAATTCCTATTCACCTACTTATATTTCACTTAATGTAAATTATTTTCTTATGTTTCAATAAGTTATATAGGTGACATAATTATTAAAATACACCTAATAATAATAGGGTGGATCATGTATTAATGTTCATATTGATAATGTAAATGTTTCATGATGTGAACATTCACATTAAATAAATTTGTCAGTGTGATGTCAAATGTATTTAATGTGAATGCTCACTTTATAAAATATTCACACTATCAAATTTATTTATTTATTTTTATTTTATAATTTTACATATTCAAGTAAGATCTTATTTAATAGATCTCGTTAACTAAGTTTCAAAAATATAAATTTCATAATATATATATATATATCTCTCTCTGTGTGTGTGTACAACAAAAATTATGAGCTTTTAAACTTTAATATATAAAAAATAAAAAATAGAAAATAGTCCAAAATAGTGCACACGAATTTGCTAAGAATTCAAAAAATATAAAGATTAAATTGTCCATAAAATATCTTAAATATGATAATTAAAATTTAGTAGATCAAACATTCAAATAATATGACTTATTAAAATATAAAAATATATTATGAATTAATTGAAATGTAAATACTTGAAAGATGATTTTTTAATAAAATTTTCAATAATTATTAAAAAAAAATTCAAACCATTGGTCATGGATCAAATTGAGCCCATGGGCTACGTTGCCTCAATGGCCTAATCCATGTTATTTGTATATGCATCAGACAGATGTTTGCTTTGGCTGCCCCACAAGCAAAGAGATCTTCAGTCAAAGGCAAGTATATATATTTTTGGGACTTTCACGTTAAAAATCACAACCATGGGCCTAAGCTTGCTATTTTCTTTGTTTTTCAGTACTAGTATATGTCCGTATGTGAATGTACGATGTAAATAAAATTAGTGAATAAAAAGAGAAAAATTAAAAATCTATATAAATAAGGAGAGAAAGTGAATAAAAAGAGAAAAATTAAAAATCTATATAAATAAGGAGAGAAAAAATTAAAAATAAAGGAAAGAGAGAGGAAGGTAGGCAAGAGATAGAATGTATAAGTGAACAAAAAATGAGAAAAAGAAGGTGGGTGAGTGGGCAGGAGAGATAGAGAAAATGCATGAGCAAACAAAAAGTGGGAGAAAATGTGAATGAGTAAAAATTAAAAGAATCTTGACCATATCATGAATTTAGGAATTAATCTTAGTTATTGATACAAGATGTATCTTTTAGACATCTTGATACATTTTCAAAAACAATCTTACTTTATTGTATATAGATTTTTATTTATTTATGTATTTTAATGCTATTCTTTATTAGTAATGCCAAATATTCTAAAAATTTTACTAAATTTTCTATCAAATATCTCACATGAGTGGTAGAAACTTTAGTGAAAATTTTGGAGTCTCTAGCATCTTTTATTCTTTATTTTACCAATATGTATACACAAATGTTTAAAGAACCGACTCTCCAAATGTAGCTAGTTTGAATTTTTTTATTAAAATAGTTAGTATAGTAGCTAGCTAGTTGGAGATAATAAAATAAGACGAAATTAGCTATAATAACTACTAGATCTCTTTTAAAGAGCTCATTGGAGATGCTCTCCAATGAGAATATTTGAAGAAAATAAAAGATTGTGAAGAGTAAGAATGTAAGCCCACCCTGACTGAAATAAAGGCCCAAGCAAACTGAGTAAACGTAAAAATAAGTAAAGGGCCGACTAGATCCATGGCATATCAGACAGAATCAAACTGATCAATGACATAAAGATGACCACTCGATCGGGGCAAATCCAATGGACAAGGATGAGGGCAAGTTATCCACCACCAAAAAACCTCTGACAGAAGAGTATCTGCCGAATCAATTAAGTGTTAGGATCCTTTAGAGTATTATCCCTAGAGTGATCTCTTACAGTAAAGAGAGTGAGAAAGACACATGTCCCACTCAACCTCCAAGGGCTGAGATTTAACCTCACCCAAATAACATCGTTTTGGTGGGTAAATTGAAAAAAAAATAAAAATAACAAAGTGAGAGAGAAACAAGAACAACAAAACAAAAATAAGCGAAATTTTGAATCAAGAAGCAATCAAACAAGTAATGAAAATGGATTTTGATCTATGAGATCTAAATAAATAAAAAAGAAGCATAACACAAAAGATTGATTCTCAATCAACACAAGCAACACAAGCATTCTCTGCAACACAATGAAAAGGTTGATTCTGTTTCTTCAAGTGCTCTTGCATTCTCTGCACAATCAACACAAGCATAACATAAACCTATATGAATGTGTATTTCTATATGTATATATGTATATTTACAGACCCTGTAGTGCAAGCACCAAAGATTGATTTCCAAGAGAGTTCATGAATTCAAATCGTATGGTGGGGGAAATTATAGAAAATAAAAGAAAAAGAAAAAGCATTATTAATATATTTGTGGCAAACCTATAAATATCTTCTCCTTACAGTTTCTTCTTGCAAGAGTAACAAAAGCAAAGAAAAGTCAATGGAGGGATGTGGGGAAGGCAAACTCATTGGGTTTTTCCATTTCCAGAACCAAAATTCCTAGAATTTGACTATGGGTCCATTTCCAAAACAAATCCTCAAAACCCTCTTGAAAACACCAAAAACCCTTATCTGATGTTCCACAAAATAAATAAATAAATAAATAAATAAATAAATAAATAAATAAAATTCAATATTAATTATTCTCGAAGAAAGAGAGGAGTGGGGTGGGTTAGGGTGGGGTCGCTGGAAGGGAAGGAGAGTGCGCTGGAGATAAAGAAGAACTCCGGCGAAGATCAGCCAGCGGACATGGAGAATTAGCAAAATCAAAATGAGCAACAGAATCAGTAGATCCGGTCAACAGACATGAAGATCGGCCATGTTAGCGATGGGAGAGGAGATCGAACACCAAAGTTCGCCGAAGGAGATCGGCCATGCCTCCTCCTCTTCTCTCATTCTCTCAGCCATTCTCTCACTAACTCTCTTAGAAACGATGAAAAGAAACCCAGAACAAGGAAAATTTGAATTTTTTGCTTTGTTTTGTTTTGTTTTTTCAATTTACCCACCAAAATAACGTCGTTTTGGTAAGGTTGACCCTTGGAAGATGAGTGGGACACGTGTCTCTCTCCCTCTCTTCACTGTAAGAGATCACACTAGGGATATTACTCTAAAGGATCCTAACACATCAATTAAGATCAAATATGAGGATGATCATTGTAATTTACCCCCCAAAAATAGGAAAAATTGGTATATAAAATATTTTTTAAAAAACCAAAGTTTAACTTTTAAACAAACTAAATCCTACATTTTTATTTTCTCAATTTAAATTCTAAATTTTTGATTATTTTTAATTTAAATCATTTGATTATTTTCGTTAAGTAAAAGTTATTACAAAAATAATATTTTAAACATTTTATATATAGTTTCATTAAATGTTGTTTTGGGAACCACTTAAAATAGTTAAAAAGTAAAAAGTTATTACTAAAAAGTTAACTCTTTTTATTATTATTTTTTGTATATATTTTCATAAAAAAAATTAAAAATTAACCAAAATAGTTACTTTCTAAGGCCACTCTAAGGCCTCGTTTAGGAATAGGTTTTTTTAGTAATTTTTTGACTTTTTAACTAAAATGTGATGCAAAAAAAATTAGTATGTTTGGAATAATTTTTTGATTTTTTATGAAAAAATGTGCAAAAAGTAGAAAGAAAATAAAATCTTTGACTTTTTTATATGAGTTGTTGATTTTTTGATTTTTTTAATAACTTTTTAGCTAAATCTATCGCTTCCCAAACGAGGCCTAAGTTTAATAACTAAAATATTCGTTTTTTTTTTATCGATTTTGTTTAATAAAATAAGATTTTCTCCATTTATTTTGTTAGAAGGACTAACCCGTTTGGGGAGTGGCTAAATTAGCCAATTAATCAAAAAGTTATCTTTTTAGCCAAAAAGCCAACAACCCATACCAAAAAGTTAAATATTCCCTTTTCTCTCTACTTTTTGCACATCTTTTCGTAATTAGCCAAAAAGTCATCCCAAACATACAAGTTTTTTTTACCAACCTTTTTAGCCAATTAGTCAAAAAGTTACTAAATTAGCCTGTTCCCAAACGAGGCCTAAGACCAAGTTTGACATCTACTAAATAATACAAAAAATCACTATCCTATTTAAGTCACATCATCTTATTTAAATCATATTACATTTCTAACACATCACATCAAACTCAACTCAAACCCAACTCATATAAACTAATAAATCAAAAAGTATACTTTTTTAGACCATCCCAAACCAACCTTAAGGGCCATTTTGGGGGTTTGCGTTTTTATCCAAAAATCAAATTTTTTCTTCTTGTTCATTTGGCAAGAGTAGATAAAGTTGGTGGCAAAATTACATAATTACCCTTAATGTTTATATTTTATGAGTTTGGGTTAAAAGTAATTTTTTAAGTTGGGTGAGGCTATTTTAGTCATTTTAGTATAGTAAAAATCAACCTTTTACCAACTTCTCAAATCACTCTAAAAAATTTTGATTAAAAGCAAAAAAAGTTAATTTTACCATCTTTCCAAAATAGGCCTAAATTGTAAGATTTTTTTTTAAAAAACTTCCCCCAAAAAAAGAAAAAGAAAAATAGCATTTAAAACTTTTAGCGAAATGACAACACAACCCCTTCCTAACGTGACGTGGAGTTTGCTGATTGAACAAAAGCATCCACGGCATCGACTTCTGTGGAAGTTGTAGGAACCGTACTTCATTTCGACACATCGTTAACCATTTTACGGATGCGGATAACGCGCAAAATATCCCTCTCGCTCGCTCTCTCTCTCCTCAACTGCCTCGCTTCCTCTCTCTCTCTCTCTCTCTCTACACTCATGAGAAGCTGAACTGAGAGCCCCCTCCTTCCCAAAACCCTGCAAATCCACCAAATTCCATGGCGAAAACCCTAATCTCAACCCCTTCCTTCACCGGCACGCCTCTCCTTCCCTCTCGCCATGGCCTCCGCACCTTACCTCATCGCAGACTCATATCCACCAGAGTCAAGCTCAGCTTCCATGAGCTTCCTCCAATTCACTCCTTCGACTCTTCTTTTGATTTCAACGCAATTGCTAGCAGAGCGGAGAGCCTCCTTTACACGCTCGCCGATGCCTCCGTCGCCGTCGATTCTGCCTCCGGTGATGCCGCCGTTCAGAAGAACGGAGGCTGGTTCGGTTTTGTCTCTGACGCCATGGAAGTTGTTTTGAAGGTAACTAAAACTATACCAACTCTAACGATTTTATTATTGAGCTCTGTATATTTATATAAATGCACACAAATATATGCGGATGTGTGGTGGAAGTTCAATTCTGAGAAACTCGTTCTCGTTGTGATTGGCCTGGTGGTTTCTGTATATAATTACATGAACTGAATAGGATATAATTAAGCTGAAAGTACCTCAGTTACTAGAGATTTTTTGGGGGGTTAGTTGTCTGGTTCAATAGCTGAAATTGAGAGGCTGCACTTGTTTTTTCCAGTGGTGTCCATTCTGGTTATTTAACACTTAATGACCAAAATAAAACAATTTATAAAGAAAATCTTTGGAAAACACCCGGTTTGATTGAGGATAACTTAGCACATTCAGACTCAATTCAATCCTTATTCCTAATTACTTGCAGGCAATCATGGTTTTTCTGTGCCCAATATTCGTTTCTCAGCATGGTAGATTAGGCCCTGTTTGATTGTGGAATTAAGTGCTTAAAATTGAAGGCATTGAGTGGTTTCACAATTATTGTGTTTGATAATGCATAATAATCACTTATCACTTTAATTTTAAAATTGATTGAAAATGTATCTTGATTTTAAGTCAAAGGGATTTGATTTATGATTAAATGCTCTGAATAGTGAGCTGAATACACTCCGTGAAGAGTATTTTCAGTCTATTTCTCAACTAAAATAGTTGTGATGACAAGCAGGAAAAGAATAAAAAGAGAGACTGTAGAATTTCACATGGAGTACATTGAGGGCATCTTGAAGTGAAGTTTTTGAATAATTTTGAGTGTTTGTGTTTATTTTAATTTAGTATGTTGCTGGGCGGATTTTATGTCGTTATCGTAGGTTTTATTATTTAAGTTATTTTGGTAATTTCAATAATTATTGGACATAGATAGTAATTTTTCAAGGGTCATAAATTGGATCAAGTCATAGTATTTGAATTGTATTTGGAGTCTTACGTCTTAGTCTAAAATATTCATAGTTACCAAATATTCTTAATTTTGTAAATTTGAGTCCTAGTCCTTATAGAAGCATGAGAGTCTATAAATATTTGTGTGAGAATTTGATGTTGTATTTGTGTGAATTTTTCTAGCCCTTGCAACGTGCAAGAGTAAAACGTTCTTATTTTCTTTCGTCTTCTTTGCACACACACCTAAGTTTTTATTCTTGGATTAATGTTCACAGTAGGGTGTTCATGGTTTGGTTTGGCAATAAATTTAGAATCAACCAGGCGTGGCCCTGAGATTTTCGGGGCCTATAGCCAATAATCAACTAATAAATTTTTTGGGCCCTTCACATTTTTTTTTCTCAATTGAATGAAAAAAATGAAAAAATAAAATAAAATTGAAGATAAAAAACAAAAGATTTGTGTCAAAATCGCAAAAAATACTTAGTATTACATTACAACAATTAATAAGTGTCGCTTGATCCTCGCTCTTCTTGCATTTTTAGAAGCAAATAAATAAATCATACTTGTATAATCTAGTTTTTTTGCAAAATCATTTTCAATGGATAACAATGCTAATTATTTTAAATGGGCCTTTAAATTTTTTAATAGGTCAATTTATTTTAAGTTAGTTTGGGTTTTCTTTAATTTTTTTTTAGATTTAAAACATAACTAATATATTATAATAAACTATAATAGGAGGGAACCTTTTTTTTTGGGTTTATTTTAAATAGATAACAATGTTAATTTTTTTGAATAGGCCTTTCAATTTTTTAATGGGTCAATTTATTTTAATTTAGTTTGGGTTTTCTTTAATTTTTTTTGAATTTAAAACATACCTAATATATTATACTAAACCATAATAGAATGAGCCCCTTTTTTGAGTTTATTTTGAAGGGCCCTAGGCCATGGCCTTGTTGGCCCATGCCCAGGGCCGGCACTGGAACCAACCCAATCATGATCAGTTCCAAGTTTTTGAACCCATAACCAAACCAATCATGTACTAGAATCAGGGATGTAATCGGTTCAGTACAATCAGTATTTAGGTAAAAATTTTTATCAAATCGATAATATTGGTTTTATTATTTTGAACACCGATACAGATCGTTTCTCCCATCAAACCTCATCAAACCGATTGAAACAGTTCGGTTTGATGCAGTTTAATCGGTCTAGAACCTTTCAAACTTGAGTCACTTTTAAATATAATCAATAATCTATATAAAAATATTAAATTAATTATTTGTGCACCATTTCAAACATATCTAATCTATCCATTTAATAAATATTTTTCAATTCCTAGATTAACAAAAATAAAAACAAAAAAAAAAGGTTAAAAAATAATAAGGTTTCAAAAATAATGAGTTAGAATTAAGATTATATATAATAAGAGTTTACAAACTTAGGTTATGAAGATGATAAGGTTAATAATTTATTATACTTATTAATATTATTATATTATTAGATTATATATATACAATATATGTTGAAGCGGTCAGTTTTGGTTTAGTTCGGCACACAAAGTGTTTGAACCGATTCCGAATCAAAAACCGAAAAAAAAATCAAATTTAAAAACCGCACAAATAGACTAAATATAGCCAGTTTGGTCCGGTTCAATCGATTTGTTTGGTTTTTTCGATTTTTCTTACATCCCTAACTAGAACCAACCCAACCCAACCCAACCCAACCCAACCCAGTTCGGCTTGGTTCAGTTTGGAATCATAGTTCCACTATATTAAAAATAAGTGAATCAATCAATAATAAATAATTAAAATAAACAACTCTTTAACATATAAACATAAACACAAGCAAATAGAAAAATATTATTTAATGTAAGTCAATACAAACTCAAGCTTAAACATACTCAATACAAATTAAATCAATTGTGAAATCCAACTCAAGCTTCTAGTACTTCCTTGGTTCACCTAATAATTTTTGTATGTGAGAAATTATTAGGTGTAATCAAATCCATTGTAATGGATCAATTAAGTGAAAACATGTCAATATAAATAAAATTGAAAAAAATATATATATATAGGTTTGGTTCTTAGGTTGGTTCGGTTTAGGCAAGATCTAAACCAAGAACTAATCTAATCCTATTGGTTTGATGATTTGAAAACACAGAATCAAACCAATGCACTCAAAACCCAACCCAAATAGGTCGGTTTGTTTCGGTTCTTCAGTTCACTTGGTAATTTGAACATCCTCAGTTCACAGCCATAGAACAGTCCACTTTTTAGCCCCTCAACCCTGACCAATCAAACTCAAGTCATATCCAATCTTTTCCCCTACCATTTGGCCACCTAAAACACCATAGAGTAGACGCTACTCAGATAAATCCTACAATTAATTCCATAAATCTTGCAACCTGCCACTTTTAAAGTTGAAGCCCAAACTAACCTTTAATATTTAGAAACCCTAGAAACTTTCTTCTACCTCATTAAACCCCAACCCTAGAAGTTCTTCATAATCAAAACCCGCCACAATACCTATTATAGGCAATTTTAACTTGTCTCCTAAAACTGTCTCGCATCAGTTTGTCATAAAATTTTCAAATTTGAAGATTCAGTACTTCAATGTTTCAACTCTAGAAATTAAGTGCTAAATTTTTTAGCAATACTTTCAATTCAATTTTGTCAAACAACCAAAATTTCTAGAGTTGATGTTATTGAGGAGCTATGTTTCACATTCCAGCAAATTGAAGCATTCATTAACCGTTGCACATGATAAGTTGTGAAAGCAGCAAAAAGATGTATGGCAATAACCCTGTTAATTTCCCAAGGACAAAAATTATTTATTTTCAAAATGAAAACAGGATAACTTGACAACCAAAGAAACAGGGGAAACGGAACAAATGAAGAACATTGAGGGAAGACATAATGTTTCCTTCTTTTCCTGTTTAAACAGTTTCCCTTTTGATGTGCATCTTCTTTTTCATCTTTTTTCCTATAATTCAATTATCATAATTTGAGCAAATTAACGCAATAATGAGCTTATTAATATATTTTTAATCATCATATATTCAATTCTTATTTCTTTTAAAAAAAATCAAAAGAATAGTAGTTCTGCTAGAACGAGTTTGTTTCTTCGTAGTTGAATTTGACTTTTGTCAAGAAGATAGTAGGCCTTCCAAAATAGTTAGTAAAATATTACTATTTACTGGAATTGGATCTGCAGTTATTAAATGGATCCACCATTAAAATTGAACAATCTCAGAACTTGTATGTAATCAAAGATGATCACAAAATAGGATTCACTGCCCAATGCAATGATAGGACATGATTTGAGGCTAGGAGATTACCCTGCAACTGATAGTTTCATGCCTACTCTAGTCATTGTTGAAAAGATCTAGAATGAATTCCCTTTTTTTCATTCAGCAGCCTGTTTGGTTCTTAAATGTATTTTGCTTCATGATTTCCTATTTATCATTGACACAGTTACATGTGATATCATCCCATTTTTAGCTGGCCAAGAAAAACCAATGCCACAGTCATGTTGGCACCAGAATTTTGTGGTTTTCGGGACTTTGTATACCTGCCCAAAGTTATGTAGTATACAAATATTAGAAACTCCCATCAGGCATAATGTTAATATGATTATATACTTTGCTCTGTTGTATCAGGTACTGAAGGATGGACTCACAGCAGTGCATGTACCTTATGCCTACGGATTTGCAATTATTTTGCTCACGGTTCTCGTTAAAATTGCAACTTATCCCCTGACAAAGAAACAGGTGATTTGTTCCTTCCCTGTGGTCTTAAGAAATCGAACATATCCAGTGTTCACTTATTCACTCTTGAATTTGGAAAATATGGATCACTAATGTTTGCCACTTAATTTCTTCTACTGAAATGCTCTGAAAGTTTGTGCTGTATTAGTATCTTCTTCTACTCTTCTCAATTTGTCATATTCTGTTGCCTATGTGAAGTTAACTGTTCATTCAGACAGTGTGGTACAATTTTCTGATAGCTTTTATTGTTTATAAAGGTTGAATCAACACTGGCAATGCAAAACCTTCAACCAAAGATCAAAGCGATCCAAGAAAGATATAAGGGAAATCAGGTGTGATTGTACTGCTTCTTACTGTGTTGATCTGTTTATGTGTGACACTTCTACTGCTTCTTATCATGTTGTTCTGCTTTCGTGTATCACTTGGTCAAAAATGAAATTGCACATATGAAAGAAACTAACTATTTCAGGTGCTCCATCATAAAGCTAACTTAAAAACATAACTCATTGAACATTATTTCTAAGTATACAATTCTAACGCAATAAGTACGCCCCTGAAACAATATTTCTTAATAAAAACAAATACAATATGGCTTGTTATGCATCTGTAACTCCATGTAGTTTATTCCAAACCTACAGACTTAGAAGCAATTGTATAGAACTATGCACACTAGCGAACTAATGCAAGGAAGGCACCAACTTTTAAGGGAATATTTAGAATCCAAGGATCAAGCTGGAATTGCTCTTATCATGTGATTCATCTTTCATAATTTTATTTGTGATAACAAATCTGTTGAATTTTAAGTGTTTAGAAAATAATGGTCTCACTGAAACTCCGGCTCATTTCTGCTGGAAGCACACTGTCTTTGCTGAACATTGCAAAGAACTCTTGAATTCTGGTATTATAGGTGGTCTCATGTCAGTTTGGTCTAAATTGAATAGTTTCATGTGCTTTGACCAAAAAGACACGAAATTTAGTTCCTTGGAGGACTAAAAAGCACATATGTACATGAAAGTGACAGGAAACCATTAAAATGTGGAAAATGTTGTGCACACAACCCTCTATGTTCCTAGCATTTCTCTTAAAATGTTTGAAAGATGCCTTAATGGATCTTCTAACCTGAGTATAGAAGAATAAAGAATGAATTGGCTTCTCCATGAATGAGGTAGAGGCCATATATATATAATAGATTCATGATACAATTGACACAATTACAGATTATATACATAATACTAAAAATAAAAAGATTCTATGCACTCTAATTTCTATATTCAACACTCCCCCTCAAGCTTGCGTGAAGATATTCAACAATCGCGGCTTGCCAATGGATGACTGGAAGAAGCTAAAAAAAACTCAACAGTTAATCCAAATAAATGTTACCGAACAAATTTGATAGTCCACTAAATAAAAAAGGCCAAAAAAAGTGCTTAATACATCAGCACCACTAGAAAGGGGAAAAAAACAGGGACTGAAATGCCCTAGAAGAAACTGGCCGGAATCAATGTCGGGACGATTTAAAGAGGTCATGCTAGACCGTTGTAGGAACTAACGGGAATCAATGTCGGTACAGTTTAAGGGGTCATGTCAAACCATTGTAGAGACTAACTGGATGTTAAACTAGCAAGTATGGCACACACATAACTTATGACGTGGTGCAAATAATGATAGCAATAGATGACTGAGTACGCTAAGGGGTGGCTTATTAGAAAGTGCGCCGGGGGGACGACTTAGGTGATGCGCCAAGGGGGCAACTTAGGTGGTTCACGTGGTATATCACTATGCTTACCATGATATAGGTATGATACCCCCCTCAAACTCAAATAGGTTTGAAGATAGAAACTTATTTGAGGTTAAAATAGAGGGAAAAACAAAATGGAACAGAAATACACAAAAAAATAGATTGCAAGTTAAAAAAAAATATGATAGAGATATTTGGAATAGAAATAAACTAGTGGATAGAGGAAGAGATCACCACGAAATGATACTGAAAGAAAATATGGTAGTGAAATGAGTTGAGGCCCGACGGGCGGCCAAGACAACCCCACCGCCCGCCGGTGAAGCAAAATTATTAGGTACTTGTGGGTACTTGTACCAAGCTCAATACGCCGCATCGCCAAAACCCCACCCACGTGGCAGACCAATAAGGCACCACGTCAGGCATGTTATATGATTATACACGGCGAGCCCCATGGGCCCCATGTGCTACCCACGTGGCAGACCAATAAAGCACCACGTCGGGCATGTCGTATGTTTGATACATGGCGAGCCCTATAGGCGCCATGTGCCAAGACAACCAAAATTATATGCTTAGCCTAAGCGGGAGCATATGTACAAGCCCAAATATATCTAGATATGAAGAGCCTCAGCAAAGACCATGGCCCAGGCCCATGGTCCTTCATACCTCGCCTCCAAGGCCAAACAACAATACAATCACCTACCACTTAGACTTGGATTGATAAATACTAGCTCTCCTAAACATTGAAATAAGCCCGCCCATTCTCCTATTTGGTCGCCTAGAAGCGAGCCCCTCTCCTAAACACTAAGGTGGGCCCTAGCCCATTCACCTACTTGATGCTGGGTTGGGAGCAGGACCTGGCACTCTTGCCGGATCATCGAGGATACCGGATCGGGCCGAGGTCATGGGATCGTCGAGATGGTTGTCTTCTTGCTAAGACAACTCCATCTCGACCGTGCTTGGAGAAGAGGCAACAATGACTTTACATTCATGTCATTCGATGCATATCTGAACGTTACTTTCGCCGCCATGAACGTTGCTCCGCCGCGGTCAAGCCAGACGCGAAGGGCTTATATCACTTCGCGAATTAAGGAGAACGAGCCACCGTCAACAGCTTTTGCTTGGGCTCCAATACTCTGTGGCCTATATAACGATCGTATATGCTGAGTAACAACAACAATACAACCAAATCTTACGCTTACACACCTTCTCATACTTTACAAGATCTATCTCGCCAACCTCTCCTCTCCAAGCTTGCCTTGACCTTCTCTCTCCACCTCCGGTGATCTCAGGCCATTGAAGTGCCCGCCATCTTCCCGGACTATCTCTAACCACACCTCTCACCCACATTATACTCTGCTGGGGAAGAGTGGTGCTCGCTTCACATGGCACCCAAAAAGAACGCTGGAACTGGAGTAGCGACATCCCAAGGTGGCGGTAGGAGACCAAGCGAGACCTCGAACACAACTCCGGCGGCTCTCCGGAAGAACAATCCTCCCAACCGATTATAGCAGATCAGCTACGTGTATTGACTGAGAGCGTCACCTCTCTTCAACAGAACCAACAACTCTTAATGGACGCCCTGCTGGCCCTACAAAGGGCACCCATGCTCCCATCATCATCTAACCCTCCTACATCGTCTCAAAATGGCGCTCCGCCATTGGCCCAGAATGGTTCAGAAGCCAACCTCGCTACACAAAATGATTCGCGAACCCAAGCGGGAGGACAAACAGTCACCCCGCTCCCTCCATTAGCTCCCAGCCAGATACCTCCACCACAAGTTCGGTCCATTAGTGGAGCTCCCACCGTAGTGGCTTCGACCGGCTCTCCAGCTCTTCCGGTAAGTCAAAACCCTTCCCAGCCGTTAACATTGGAGGTCGTAAAAGAGCACATTCATAGCTTGCTTCAGACAAACAAAGGTCACGTCACCACCTCTCCAGAATTAGACCTCCGTCCCCCTTACCCTATTCACATCGCAAGTCTTCCATATCCGGTGGGGTATGCAGTACCCAAATTTGTCCGTTTCGACGGACGAAAAGGGAACGCCAGAGAGCATGTTTCGCGCTTCCTTGATGCCCTTGGAGCTCACCGAGAAGATCGAAACCTCCGCATGAGAGAATTCTCCAAATCCCTCACAGATCGGGCATTCTCGTGGTATGCCAACCTTGCTGCTGGCTCTATCTCTTCATGGGAAGACTTGGTAAAAAAGTTTTACATCAAGTTTTTCTACGTTGAAGAAAGGTTAACCACCCTTCATCTTATGAGGGAAACACAACGGCTTGGAGAGGACATCCTCGCTTATGTCCGCCGTTTCAGGGAAAAAGCAGTAGATATTCAAGACCCGATGGAAGAACACCAACTGGTGTCATTGTGCATTGAAGGAATGCTCACGACTTATAAACTCCAGTTGGTCAACCACCACTTCCCTGACTTTTCCGCTTTATGTGCTGCGGCCCGAAACATAAGTGAAACAGTAAGATCAGGGGCACGAATGACAGCACCACAACCCCATTCATGGCGATCAACAGCACCACAACCCCATTCATGGCGATCAACAACACCACAACCCCACTCATGGCAACCAACGGTACCTCAACCTTCTTCATGGAGGCCTAACCGACGAACCATGTCAGATATCGCAGCTAAAAGGCTCCTCTTGGGGAAGAAGACTCATGAGCAAAAAAGAAAGTTCGATCAAATTCCCCCGCCACTACCTATCTCAGTAAACGAGGCACAGGCACTCCTCAACGCCTGGGTAGAAGATGGAAAAGTTCACCTCCCCGAGCCAAGGCAACCTGTTACCAAAAAGGATCAAGCGCGGGCAGACTATTACATATACCATCGTTCCATTAAACATCCTACTACGGAATGTTGGGCACTCAGAGCTCTAGTTCGAAAAATGATGTCTGACGATGCTTTGGAGCTACCTCGCCAAACAGAAGATGTCTTGAAAGATCCTCTCCCGCGCCACAAGGACAATGGCAAGACGGTCATGATGCTTCAGATTATGATGAGATGGAAGAGCTAATGGTGCGAGCTCTCCGAACTCGGCTTCCACTTGCGGGACTTTGACACGGGCGTGTGATAGCGCTTAAAAAATCGACAAAGTTCAAGTGGTTCTTTGACCAATTTGGCCTGTCTGAAGCAACACGCTTTGAAGCCACCAAAGCCTTTTTAAGACTTGCGGAGCAGAATGGTGAAACCTGCATGAGTGTAAGCGGATCAGTAAGGAAAGTATTTCGAGATAACTCCTTGGCGATAACCTTTACCGAGGCCGACAAGCAAGTACTGTTTCCACATAACCGTCCCCTCTACGTCCCAGTATTCATCAATGGGATGGAGTTTCAAAGAGGATTTATGGATGGAGGAGCTTCACTCAATGTGATGCCTTATTCTACTTTCCAGGCAGCCGGAATCCCACAAAAGCACTTAGTCAGACAACCTATCTCCATCACTGGTTTTGGAAGCCAAAAAATTAAAACCATAGGTCATGTCCAGTTAGACTTAGCAGTGGGACCGATTCGCTCTACTACTAAATTCCATGTTATAGAAGCAGAGACGACCTATCAGGCTCTCCTAGGGAGAACTTGGCTTCACAGATATGCTGCGATCCCGTCCACCTACCATCAATGCGTCAAAGCAATCTACAACAATGAGGTAGTAGCCATAGCTGGCTCTCAAAAGCCTTTTCGAGTAGATGAAGCTCACATGGCAGATGCAGTATTTTACAATCATGTCGATGAAGATGAACCTCCCCTGCCGCTTCGAGGAACTCCTATACCTAACTGGGATGACCTCTCTGAAGAAGATTCATCACCACCTCGCAGAAAGACATTCACCAAATCAGAGCCCTCAAAAAAGCTCCCTAAAGTCACCAGGTTTCAAACGAAAGATGGCAGAATGGTATACCGCTTATGACGGTGCGAGGGGTTGGCAAATGTTGCCAATGCCAACCCCCAGCCAGACGACGTAGCAATCGCCCGTCATGAACTAAGTAAAGAAGATCGCTGTTGCTACGCCTTATCTGTGCTGGCCCAACGCCCGCCACTGGCAAAGAATAAAAAAAGTAGAGACAAGAAAAGTAGGAGGAGAAAAAAAGCCGTGGCTTTGCCAGCAACAGTTAAACATTTTGACAAATCCTGTTGTCCTGCGGTAGCTCATCCGACAGACCGAAGGCTCAAAGTTAAACCCTCATTTGCCATTTCATCTCCTAACCAAATCTTCGCCAAGCAAGATGGATTGCAAGAAGTCCGACCGGCTCCGAGTGTTCTGAGGATGGCCCCGACCCCCAAAAGCAAGAGGAAGAAATCAACATAGCCCCGAAGGAGAACCCAAAGGCCCTATCTTCATTTGCAAAGATCTTCCAGAACAAAGGAGTCCCCTCATCGAATTGATCAGAAAGTATTCGGACGTTTTCGCATGGACATATGAAGAAATGCCAGGATTAGACAAAGATGTTACCATGCACCGTTTGAACGTCATCCCCCTGGCTCGCCCAGTCAAGCAAGGGGTAAGATTTTATAAGCCCGAAGTGGAACTCAACATCAAGGACGAAGTGGTGAAGCTGCTTGGAGCAGGGTTTATCAAACCCATCCAACATCCCACCTGGCTTTCTAGTATCGTCCCGGTTATCAAAAAGAATGGTCAAATTCGAGTGTGCGTCGATTTCAGAGATCTAAACAAGTCTTGCCCCAAAGATGAGTTCCCACTTCCAAACATAGACACTTTAATCGATTCAGCGGCGGGGCACCATATGTTCTCATTCATGGATGGCTTCAGCGGCTACAACCAGATCAAGATGGCTCCAGAGGATGCCCCAAAGACGGCATTTCGCACTCCTATAGGTAACTTTTTTTATACCGTAATGCCTTTTGGGTTGAAAAACGCTGGAGCAACATACCAGAGAGCTATGACAGCCATTTTTCACGATATGTTGCACAAGTCCTTGGAATGTTACATTGATGATTTGGTAGTGAAATCCAAAGAGGAGACTAGTCATCTTAAAGACCTCCAAAGAGTTTTTGAACGTTGTAAGAAATACAGACTCAGAATGAACCCGCTTAAATGCGCATTCGAGTCATCACGCAAGTTCCTTGGTCATCGTTCATGGCCAGGGGATAGACCCCGACCCAGCAAAGGTCTCGGCCATCAAAAATATGCCACGACCAACCAATCTAGACGAATTGAGAACCTTCCTTGGTCGGGCATCCTACTTGAGACGGTTTATCCCAGCTATGGCCGAAATAACACAACCCTTCAATTCATTACTAAAGAAGGATGTCAGGTTCGTTTGGAATGAGGAACACCAACAAGCATTCGAAGGAGTGAAGTCAGCTTTAACATCCCCTCTTTCCATGACTCCCCCTCAACCAGCAAGGCCTTTACTCCTCTACATCACTTCCACACCGAAGTCAGTCGGAGCTTTGCTCGCCCAAGAAATCGACGGACTTGAAAGACCCGTATACTACATAAGCAGGGTTATCCAAGGGGCTGAAATCCGATACTCCCCCATTGAGCGGCATTGCCTTGCCCTGGTTTTCGCTGCCAAAAAGCTCCGACATTACCTCCTTTCTTACCCCATTCATCTCATGATCAGGAGTGATCCCATCCGATTCCTCCTCACGGACACCGCTCTCTCCGTGAGCGCCCGATTAGCTCCTCTCGCTAGCAGAATATGATATCACCTGTAAAGCCCCCAAGGCCATTAAGAGCCAAGCGCTAGCCGACCTCCTGGCTCATTTCCCCAGCGGAGAACACGAGCCGCCCTCGGATGAGCTGCCAGGAGATGAGTTCCAAGCTGCTGAAGTAAACGCTGAAGGAGAATGGAGTCTAAGTTTCGATGGGTCATCCACCTCCAAAGGGGGAGGAGCTGGAATAGTCCTTATTTCCCCAAACCTAACCGAAGTCAATCTGTCATATAAATTGGATTTTCGATGCTCTAACAATGAGGCAGAGTATGAAGCCCTGATACTAGGGCTTTTGGCGGCACTCCATCTGGGAGTAAGTCTCTTATGTATCAAAGGCGACTCTAATCTGGTGGTCAAGCAGACCAACGGAGACTATGCTATCAAAGAGCCCCCTTTGGCTTCATACAGAACCATCGTCCAAAGATTGACAGACAAATTCGACACGGTAAGGATAGAACACGCTCCTCGCTCCAACAATCGACACCCGGACGCCCTCGCCACCTTGGCCTCTAAGGTGGAATTCTCAGAAGAATCAACCAAGATAGAAGTCTCAAACGCCTCCGTGCCATGCTCAAGAATAACTATCTTCCTGAAAAGAACCCGATTGGAGAGCCCCAATCATCGATGAGCTCCGTGCCCTCGGGTAAACTACCTTTGAGTGAGACCAAACACTTCACAATTTATCAAGGAGTCCTCTACTATAGAGGGCCCGGTGGTTTATTGGCACGATGCATTGACCTTATCGAAGCCAAGTCCAAATTAGAAGGGGTGCACAACCGTTCTTGTGGGACAGAAGATGTAAGCCTCTACAGGAGGCTACAACGACAAGGGTATTATTGGCCTACCATGGCCAAGGAAGCGAATGACCTTCAAGGGAAGTGCACCAAATGTCAGGAATTCCCTCCAAAGGCTGAATGCAACTTCACAGAAATCACCTCCGACTGGCGTCAGGTATACATAGATTACCTCAAAGAAGGGTCATTGCCACGTAACGCTCTGCATCGCAATAATCAAGAAGCGAGCTTCGAAATTCTTTTTGCAAGAAGAGCAACTTTTCAGGCATGGCTTCGATGGAAAGCCATTACGTTGCCTGTCAGGAGCCGAAATCCATAAAGTTTTGGAACTTACTCACGGATCAGAGCACCAAGGTGGAGCGAAACTATTTCAACATCTTTTACATTTAGGGTATTATTGGCCTACCATGGAAGCAGATGCCAAAATGTACGCCAAACGCTGCAAACCTTGCCAACTCCATGGAAATCTCATTCATGCACCCGCCACTGATCTACATAGTTCGAGCCCACCATGGCCTTTCCACACGTGGGCTATGGATCTCATTGGCCCCATCTCTCCGCCATCAAGGGGACACATATGGATTGTAGCAGCTACAGAGACCTACACTAAATGGGTAGAAGCCATCCCTCTAAGAAAGGCAACAGGAGCTGCTATCTCCAACTTCATCCGAGAATTCATCATATGTCGCTTCGGCATACCTAGAGTAATTCTTTCGGACAATGGAACCCCTTTTGTCAACCGCCAAGTCGGACAACTCCTTGTCTCCTATGACATCACGCACCATAAATCAACTCCTTACTATCCCCAAGGGAATGGACAAGCAGAAGCGACCAACAAAACACTCCTTAGAATCCTTTCACGGACTCTCAAGGATTATCAAAGGGATTGGGCGCACGTACTCCCAATGGCACTCTGGGCTTACAGGACATCCAAAAGACGGCCGACTCAAATGACCCCATTCTCATTGGTATACGGCACGGAAGCAGTTCTTCCAGTGGAAATTGCCATACCCTCAGCTCGCATGGCCTTTCGAAGTAAAGTTACTCCAGACTCCAGATCCTCTGAATTGGAGATCCTTGATGAAAGAAGGGATAAGGCCCTAGCTAATCTCAAAATTTACCAAAGCCGCATAGCTCGAGCCTACGATACCTTGGTGCGCCCCAGACAATTCCAAGAAGGTGACTTGGTACTTCGTGCCGCACCTCATGTCATGAGAGGAACCTCTACCCTCAAGTTCACTCCTAAGTGGCAAGGACCTTACGTAGTAAGAGAGGCCAACGAGAATGGTTATTATAGAATTTCTGAACCAAACTCGCAAGCTCTCTTGAGCCCTATCAATGCCAAATGGCTAAAGGCCTATTTTCCTTAGGATAAGAGTGAGGAATCACCCTTGAGAAATTTACTCTTACTGATGTAACGGCAATGTAAGACATCAGCTCATGCTTATGATAAATAAACAATCATTTGCTATCTCCATTCTCATTACGTTTTGTTAATAAATCATCAATCCAAAAAAAAAAAAAAAAAAAAAAAAAAAAAAAGAGAGAGAGAGAGAGAACAAAAATATATACAATACTTGGGGTTTTAGCTCAACCAGTACAAGAAATTCTTCAACTTGTCTAACTTGGACCTATTTGGCTATCTAAGTCAAAAGCCTCATCTTCCACACCAATAAGTTGAGCCTCTACCGCGGCTCTCCTCTCTTTCAAACTCGATATCGCCAAGTCCACATCTGCCAATGCCTTGGTCGCCCGCTCTAACTCCACCACAGCCTTCTCCCTAGAAGATGCCGATTCCATCAAAGCCCTGTCCATTTCCGCTAGCTCAAACCTGAGATGGCGATTCTTCACCTGCACCTCCATACGAGACAAACTCTCTCTCAGCCAGCTCACCTCAAACTCATGCCGCTGAAACTTCCACAATGACTGAAATAGTAAAACGTATCAATAGAAGTCTCTGGAGTAAGACCATGAAACCCGCTGAGCATATCACAGAACGCCTCTAGCAAATAGCGTCGTAAGAACATAGCCTCCAAACGTATGAAAGTGCTGGGCCTATGATCAAAAATAAAGCTCAGTCTAGGCAAACACTCATCCCGCACGCCAGCAAACAGTACCTTGGGATCGAGGACTTGCTCCTTGCCATCAGCCCCTGCCAAGGATACACAACCACCATCAAGACGGGTCACGGTAAACTCACCATCCAAGAAAGGTAAACTCGCCCGACCATCGGGAGCAATAGTATCATCATGGACATAACTACCACTCTCACCAAGTGGCAAACTAGTAGCAACTCCCAATGAAGCAGGCAAAGTACCACGCTGAACATCCACCAAAGGAAGGCTAGTCTGAGCCCCAACTGAAGACACAACTGAAGGCACACTAAGACGACCATCAGCTGATGAAAAACCACTACTCCCACCAAATAAAGATATGGTAGGAACTCCACCAGGAGCCAAGCGAGACTGAACATCAGACAAAGGCAACTGACCAGTCGGGTCATCAACATCGGACTCCCCAAGCCTAACTGATTGCGCCACCGGATGCCCTAACTGCAATAGAGGAGGCGCAAAAGTCACTCTACTCTCACCACATGGCGCAACAACCTCAGATCTCATCCTATCAAGAGGAACATCTGCCCGCTCGAATGTAACTTTAACAACATCATCTTTCACATTCAAATTGGCCTCTGAGCTATCCCCATCGTCACCCTCACTTTCAGAATCACTAAAACCTTTAGCATTACATTCTTTCCAAGAACGCCGACGTCAAGCAAATCGTCAGCAGAGTTCTCCTCCTCAGAAGGCACGCTTGCCACCCTAGGTGCCACAGAAACATCATGATGGATAGCTGACCTTTGTACCTGAAGAAACGAAGCGCCCAACTTAGAAGCACATAAAGGAAACACAAAAAAAAAAAAAAAAAAAAAAAAAAAAGAAGCTAACCTTCATTCTCTGGGAAGGCCCCTTCCTAGGCTGGCTCGGGCGTCGTTTGGTCGTACCAACTTCCCCTCGAAAACCGTCTGTACCAATCACCCTCGCCTGAGTCAACACATCAGAAAGTAACTCCAAGCGTGCAAATCGAGATAACTCGCCTCTAGCCAATTCAGTCCGGCCCTTCACTCGTGGTTGACACAGTTCGTTATCCGATGGAAGGCATATAAACTCTAAGTCCCCAATATCACCCCCGAGAAACTCTTGAAAGGCGGCAAAAGTCTCCCTCCAATAATGTTGCCAACCAACTGTTACCCCACCTATACGATCAGCCCTCGTCCGAATAAACTTGCCATACTTCTGGAGTCTCGGAAGATGAGTATGACAGAAAAACTGCTCAAAAGTATCAGCTACAGGAAGGACTGTGCTAGGACTAGGGACCCCCTGATCGAATCCAAATTGGCGAGCCACTCTCGCCGGATTATAGGATATAGAACCATAAGCTCCTCCTATAAAATAAGGCAAGGAACATGACAAGAAGCTACAAGCCGTCATTGTCTCGGCATTACTCAGTCGACCATCAAAAGCCACCTCAGAATCTCTCGAGTCATACATCCGAAATGGAACCACCCCGACCACAGGAGGAACGTACGGACGAGCTATAAACTCACTCTCATCATCAAAAATATCCATCAACGGTCCCCGAATACGAGTCCCGTACCACCTTGTAGCTCGGCGCTCTCGCCCCTCTCCAGGCTCAAAATCCGTCGGCCTAGGAGCAAGCCTGGGAAACCGTTCATACAAGAACACCTGCAGGAAGGAAGTCGATACAAAACTAATAACATCATACCGACCCTTCGACTTCTCTGCTCCAACCTGATACATATCAAGCCGTCTGTATAGAGTCCCCAAAAATAGTGGCCCAAGTGCAACCGAAAGACCACTCGCAAGATAAGCAGCAATATCAAACACAGACGGGTCTACTCCATCCTTGGGTGCTCCCTCCAAGATATACCGACTCAACCAATACGCAAGGAAAGCAGCAAGATAGGTGGGACTGTGCTTATACTTTTCATATCCAGGCCCATTTACCCCATTTCCTTCTATCTCGGTTCCTTCTGCCGGAGATGGATTCAAATCTCGATACCAATATCGCAGCCATCCCCCAAAGGTGTTCTTACAATGCTCCCGACGTTGCGGCCCAAGATACACTCCTCCTTTATCGTAGCCGCTCAATAAGAACCCTGCCTCTGAAATTGAGGCTTTCAAAGTCGATACAATCTTTAGATGACTGGGAACGGATGTATTAGCAAGTGGATCTGCAACACCAAGTATAGGCAAACCAGTCAATGCGCAGACATCCTCCAATGTAGGTGTCAATTCCCCCCACCGAGTAACAAAGGTGTGAGAACTAGAACTCCAACGAGAAAAAGCCACACTCAACCATGATGGCTCCCTTCTCACATTCAACCCCACACTTGCCACTATAGCACCATACACACCTGCTTTCTTTAAAACCTCTTTAGAAGAAGGATTAGTCAACACTTCCTCAGCCCAAGTATCAAAACCCCCGCCATTCTTGGTAAAAGCATAGCTATCATGAGCTGGGAATGCATATGGGTAGAGGCCACGCTCTATGTGTAACTGCATAATAGATTCTGGAGCGATCCCTTCCGCTCCTTCTTCTGCCTCGGGTACCCCCAACAAAATTTGAGATGGATTAACAGTCCTTTTATCCTCCAATTGTTGCCAAAATTTGTCCCCGACTCCAAAATAAGGAGCACGAAACCAATGCTCGACAGAAGGCACCTCAGCAGCCTCTTCCCCACTTGCTTTGCTTGGCAATTTTTTGGCCGCTTTCTTCGAGGAACATACAACAGCTTTCCGTTTCATCCTGAGCAAACAATTCCTACCTGCATCACCCCAAATTGCAACAAGTAAGTTTTGCATTCGTGAATCACATAAATAAATAAATAAATATATATATATTATTGTTAATAATTAATTAATTAATTAATCAACTAAATAAATAAAAATAATTATTATTTATTTGCTTATTAATAAATAAGAATAACTATTCTAATCTTTAGCTCTTTGACTTTACTTCATTATTAGCTCACATTTCATTAGCTCACCAATATGAATAGAGTTACCCAGTTCCTAGCTCCCAACAAGGGGCAGGCGATTCGATTCTGCCTCCCCAACATTGAGGGATCAAAGTCGGATGCGTTCTCTTAATTCTTGGCTCACCAGGTGATGCTAACTAGACTCTCAATTTTACAACTCTAATATTTTATTAACTTTTGAGCTTCATAATTTTATAGCTCTCCTATTACGTTTAGAGCTCGTTCACAATCTCCATGAATTTTTCTAAGTGTTAAGAGTTAGAGCCATATGTGATAGCTCACAAATTTCGTAGCTCTCCATGTTATAGCTCACCAATTTTGTAGCTCACCATTCCATAGATCACCAATATTTTATTATTATTGTCATAGCTCACCAAATTCATGGCTCACTAATTTTTTATTATTATTATGTTTAGAACCCACCATTCTCATAGATCACCAATTTCATGGCTCACCAATTTTTTATTATTATTATGTTTAGAGCTCCTTCCCAATCTCCATGAATTTTTCTAAAGTGTTAAGAGTTAGAGCCATATGTGATAGCTCACCAAGTTCATAGCTCTCCATGTTGTAGCTCACCAATTTTGTAGCTCACCATTCCATAGATCACCAATATTTGGCTCACCAATTTATTATTATTATTATTATGTTTAGAGCTCACCATTCTCATAGATCACCAATTTCACGGCTCACCAATTTTTTTTTTTATTATTATTATGTTTAGAGCTCCTTCCCAATCTCCATGAATTTTTCTAAGTGTTAAGAGTTAGAGCCATGTGTGATAGCTCACCAATTTCATAGCTCTCCATGTTGTAGCTCACCAATTTTGTAGCTCACCATCCCATAGATCACCAATATTTGGCTCACCAATTTATTATTATTATTATTATGTTTAGAGCTCACCATTCTCATAGATCACCAAATTCATGGCTCACCAATTTTTTATTATTATTATGTTTAGAGCCCACCATTCTCATAGATCATCAATTTCATGGCTCACCAATTTTTTTTATTAACTTCTCGTTAGAGTTCTCTAAGCCCATAACTCTTCATGTGTTAGCTCACCATTCTCATGGATCACTAATATTTTATTATTATCTTCTTAGCTCACCAACTTCACCGATTTCATGGCTCATTAATTTTTTATTATTATTATGTTTAGAGCCCACCATTCTCATAGATCACCAATTTCACGGCTCACCAATTTTTTTTTTATTATTATTATGTTTAGAGCTCCTTCCCAATCTCCATGAATTTTTCTAAGTGTTAAGAGTTAGAGCCATGTGTGATAGCTCACCAATTTCATAGCTCTCCATGTTGTAGCTCACCAATTTTGTAGCTCACCATCCCATAGATCACCAATATTTGGCTCACCAATTTATTATTATTATTATTATGTTTAGAGCTCACCATTCTCATAGATCACCAAATTCATGGCTCACCAATTTTTTATTATTATTATGTTTAGAGCCCACCATTCTCATAGATCATCAATTTCATGGCTCACCAATTTTTTTTATTAACTTCTCGTTAGAGTTCTCTAAGCCCATAACTCTTCATGTGTTAGCTCACCATTCTCATGGATCACTAATATTTTATTATTATCTTCTTAGCTCACCAACTTCACCGATTTCATGGCTCACTAATATTTTATTAATTTTTGTTAGAATTCTCCAATTTCATAACTTTCCATAGTCGGCTCACCATCCCCATAGATCACCTTTCTCATAGCTCACTAACACTTTACTATTATTTTAGTAGCTCACCGAGTTCATGGCTCACCACCATTATTATAGATCACTAATATTTTATTATTATTCGCATAGCTCACCAACTTTTTGGCTCACCGATTTTTTTTATTATTATTATGTTTAGAGCCCACCATTCTCATAGATCACCAATTTCATGGCTCACCAATTTTTTTTTTTTATTATTATTATGTTTAGAGCTCCTTCCCAATCTCCATGAATTTTTCTAAGTGTTAAGAGTTAGAGTCATGTGTGATAGCTCACCAATTTCATAGCTCTCCATGTTGTAGCTCACCAATTTTGTAGCTCACCATTCCATAGATCACCAATATTTTATTATTATTGTCATAGCTCACCAAATTCATGGCTCATTAATTTTTTATTATTATTATGTTTAGAGCCCACCATTCTCATAGATCACCAATTTCACGGCTCACCAATTTTTTTTTTTATTTATTATTATTATGTTTAGAGCTCCTTCCCAATCTCCATGAATTTTTCTAAGTGTTAAGAGTTAGAGCCATGTGTGATAGCTCACTAATTTCATAGCTCTCCATGTTGTAGCTCACCAATTTTGTAGCTCACCATTCCATAGATCACCAATATTTGGCTCACCAATTTTTTATTATTATTATTATGTTTAGAGCTCACCATTCTCATAGATCACTAATATAGCTCACCAATATTTTATTATTATTGTCATAGCTCACCAACTTCATGGCTCACCAATATTTTATTAATCTCTTGTTAGAGTTCTCTAAGTCCACAACTCTTCATGTGTTAGCTCACCTTCTCATAGATCACTAATATAGATCACCAATTTCATGGCTCACCAATATTTTATTAATTTTTGTTAGAGTTCTCCAATTTCATAACTCTCCATGAGTAGCTCACCATTATCATAGATCACTAATATTTTATTATTATTGTCATAGCTCACCAACTTCATGGCTCACCAATATTTTATTATTATTGTCATAGCTCACCAACTTCATGGCTCACCAATATTTTATTAATTTTCGTTACAGTTCTCCAATTCCATAACTCTTCATGTGTTCGTTCACCACTCTCATAGCTCACTAATATTTTACTGTTATTTTCATAGCTCACCATTCTCAAAAATCACGGCTCTCCTAATATTCTTATGGCTCACCAATTCCATAGCTCCCCACAATTTTAATATTTTATTCGAAATCTTCGATCTCATAACTCCCTAATATTCTAAGCGTGGAACTCCACCTTTGTAACTCCCTAATACCTTGGTCTTATATTTTATTTCTATTTCCTGACTATTTCTCTAATATGTATCAAAATATCAATAAAAAAAAAAGAAAAAAAAGAAGGGGGGTTCTCGAACCCCTTGGCCCTTAACCAAAATAATAACAATTTTATTATTATCATAACAATTTCTTTTTCTTTGTTTCATCACAAACAGACCAAACATATCCGCATATACATATATACATATATAGCAAATAAATAACCACATACATAATTAGTCTATGGGAGATTCGAAGCTTACCTCACGGCAGACCACTCCAAGAAGATGATTCCCAGATCGTAGCTCAACTTCAAACGCACGAAATCCTCCTCACCCAACTCGCGATTGTGGCCCGCCACTTCCCAATTCAGTCTTCTCTCTTCTCACCTTCTCTATCGCCGATCAATTACCCAGATTTTGCCCTTTCCTTCAAGAATCGACGACAGCAACTAACCCCCAAAATCCTTTAACAAAGAAATCAAAACCCTAGCCTTCCTCTAATGTCAGCTCACACTCCTTCCCTCCTGCGCAGAATCTTCGATCAAGATCCAAACCCACTTCCTTTGGCCAAACACGGTGTTCGAGAACTTTTTAAAAATCGATTTCAAACATTGCCAATACAGACGACCAACTCCAGCGGCAGACCCAGAACCACCTTTATGGCTCGCCAACGGCAACCTCTACGCTTCACAGGTAACTTTCTTCCTTCTCGACTCTCTTCTCTCTTCGTGCCTTTTTCGGAGCTCGTCGGCAGCAAGCTTTTTCCCTTTTCACGGCTGTCAACCTTTCTCTCCCAGTTGAACTTGGATTTTTCTAGTCTTTCACTCTAAGTGGGATTCTAGGTTTTGTTTAAAAAAAGAGAACCAAAGGTATACCCAGACACAAATCTTCCCAAACAGTTTTCCTAATGGTATAGGAAACCTAGTTGCAGATAACCATGTCAATAAAACATCCTTGTATACCTTGGGCAAAAGGGAGAAGATGTGGGCAGCAACCGGATAATACACAGTCCCCCTCTGATCCAGTCCAAAAAAAAAAAAAAAAAAAAAAAAAAAAAAAAAAACAGGGTCTACACAATGGATAAAAGGAGAATTGGACGAAATAACCAGAATTTGGATAGCTCTGGTCAAATTCAAAATACACATAGTACAAAAAAAAAAAAAAGGATGAACTCCCCTTTCAAACAGTTTCGAACCAGCTTAAGTCATATACACAAACTTCTTTGAATCCAAATATATATATATATAAATAATAATGCGTATATATATGCACATATTCAGGATTGCCCTTTCCAAAGATGTATCCTTAAACCAATCAAACTCTTTGCCACATACTGCAAATACCTTAAAGCCTTCAAAAAGCCACTTTCCTATAGCTACACAAGCTATCACATTATACTATGAGCAACTCCAAAATCAGTAGGTCTGCTCTAAACCTATAACTTCAATTTATGAGTTGTCTTCTTCATGGATTGCCCATTCCCAATGTAAAGTCACCGCAAAGTTAATAAATTCACTTCCTCTTTCCCAATGCAATCTCATCTTTATAAGAGAGCAAATATGGGAACAACAACACACAAAAATGCAGACAAATTCATCTCTAATTGCTAACACTCTCCTTTCAACCGCTCCTCTCTAAATGGCTTCAGGAGGCCAGGGGCACCGAGATAACACCGTTTGGCAGCCGGTGAACAAGGCTCCAAACCAAAGAAGCTCAAACTATAGAGCTTCAAGCTCCAACTCCAGAGCTTCGAGCTCTACTCCTGCTCACCATCGCCGCCCGGTGTGTGAGTTCTTTCGAAAGATGCTCTCCATGCCTCCATGGCAATTCCAAGATCTGCTATTCGAATCCCCTTGGATCCAACACCCAATATCTGCTCATACAGTCGTAGAGGTACCGGAAGAATTCCGGGGTAAAATAAGAGGATGGTACAAGGCACTAACCATCCCAGAACTTTACACAATACCATTGTCACACACTTGGTTTTTGCGAAACCAAGAAATCAACCTCACTCTCCAAGGATCCATCTGCCAGGCAAATCAGGTATTAATCCCACATTTCGAGAGGATCCGCATCAATATCCTCTCGCAAAGACCAACAGAGAGAGATCTAGACCACCATATCTCCATCATGTCAGCACCATTAGAAAACCCAAATGAAGATTTGGGACTTGGGTGGGACATAGAGAACTTTGCAGATCTCAACATGGGAGAAGAGAGCGCTCCCCGCAACGCTCAGCCAAACATCTCCTACAACATGCCACTTAACATTCTCTTCTTCAACACTGAGGGCGTCGCTCGCCCTAACTTTCTCCAACACTACATGCACCTACATTCTAGCGGACGCTTTCACCTCATCATCATCACAAACACAAAAAAAGGGGGAAGCGAGGCCCAGTTCATGAGCCAAATCATGGGCTTTCCTAACACCAAGACCATTGCCCCCCCTCCTAGCGGCATGGAAAGGGTGAGGGGCGGAATCTGGTGCCTATGGAACGAAGCTGAAATCTCCTGTGAAGTAGTGGAAATTCCGCGAAATCAAGCCATCGCCCAACAAGCCCACATCTTTATCCGGCCAGCTCGTATCGGATGAAATTTAAAATGTAAGCTCTCCACGAGCAATCCAAATGACCCCATTGTATCAAAAGCCTAATTTTAGACAACTCTATCTGAATACCTGTTTGCATGAGTTTATATTTTTCAAAACTTTTTAAACATAGCCATGTACAAATACTCTCATTAGCTATAAGAGCATCTGTACAGGGGGGCATTATTGTGGGTACTTGTACCAAGCTCAATACGCTGCATCGCCAAAACCCCACCCACGTGGCAGACCAATAAGGCACCACGTCAGGCATGTTATATGATTATACACGGCGAGCCCCATGGGCCCCATGTGCCACCCACGTGGCAGACCAATAAAGCACCACGTCGGGCATGTCGTATGTTTGATACATGGCGAGCCCTATGGGCGCCATGTGCCAAGGCAACCAAAATTATATGCTTAGCCTAAGCGGAGCATATGTACAAGCCAAATATATCTAGATATGAAGAGCTCACAGTGACACCATGGCCCCAGGGCCCATGGTCCTTCATACCTCGCTCCAAGGCCAAACAACAATACAATCAGCCCCCGGCTCACTTAGACTTGGATTGATAAATACTAGCTCTCCTAAACATTGAAATAAGCCCGCGGCCCATTCTCCTATTTGGTCGCTTAAAAGCGAGCCCTCTCCTAAACACTAAGGTGGGCCCTAGCCCATTCACCTACTTGGATGCTGGGTTGGGAGGCGGGACCCGAGCACTCTTGCTCGGGATCATCGAGAGGATCTTGGGTGGCGGTGAGGTCATGGGATCGTCGAGATGGTTGTCTTCTTGCTAAGACAACTCCATCTCGACGAGCTTGGAGAAGAGGCAACAATGACTTTACATTCATGTCATTCGATGCATATCTGACGTTACTTCACTGCCATGAACGTTGCTCTCACTGCGGTCAAGCCCTTGACGGCGAAGAACTATATCACTTCGCGAATTAAGGAGAAACGAGCCACCGTCCAGCGGTTTGCTTGGGCTCCAATACTCCTGTGGCCTATATAACGTATCGTATATGCAGCGAGTAACAACAACAATACAACCAAATCTTACGCTTACACACCTTCTCATACTTTACAAGATCTATCTCTGCCAACCTCTCCCTCTCCAAGCTTGCCTTGACCTTCTCCTCTCCACCTCCGGTGATCTCAGGCCATTGAAGTGCCCGCCATCTTCCCGGACTATCTCTAACCACACCTCTCACCCACAGTACTTAACTTAGCTCTGATACCAAAAAGAATGAAAAGAATTATTTAGCTAGTTAAGAGAAAAAGGAAAAGAGGGTGGCTAGGGTTTTTTAGACTTTGATACCAAGAAGAATAAAAGAATGAATTGGCTTCCCCATAAATGAGGTAAAGGCCATGTATATATAATAGATTCATGATATAATTTAGAAAACGATATAAATAAGGAAATAATACTAAATCGGTGATTGACATAATCACAGATTATATACATAATACTAAAAATAAAAAGATTATATGTACTCTAATTTCTATATTCAACAAGTATTCCATTAGCCATTTGAAGGATCATCTAGTGGAAAGTAAAGTGATTAGGAGGAAATGAACAATCATCAAGAATATGTCTTTGTGTTAACAAAGAATAGATATTCCTGTTGTTTGCTTTATATGATAATAATCATGCTTGTGCTTCTTGTCACTTTTGCTCTGTAGACATGAACTTGGTGCCTATTGAATATTGATATTTGTTTTGGTATTTTTATTTTTATTTTTGTTTTTAGGAGAGAATACAACTTGAGACATCACGGCTCTATAGGCAAGCGGGGGTTAATCCTTTGGCAGGTGCATCTTTAAGCTTTTAATCAACATTTCATTTTGTTTGCAATTAACTTTACTAGTCACTTTATTCTAAGTGAATCGTGAATTATTACTTGACTACGATAGTTTACTTTCAGTACTTATGGTTGTGAAGTCTAAAATGCTGAAATTCTTCATCATTGGATTTTTCTTTTGCCTAAGGCACATTGCAAAGCAGTCCTTATGGCCGTGTTTCCTTTTAATTTTCATACTGCTTCTGGATAGGAAGGGGAACTTTTGTTCTCTATTAACTCCCTGTTCTTGTAATAAAATGTAGAAATTTGAGCTTATATTATGTGTAGATCAATAAAAAAATTAATTAGATATTTGTCGTTCTGCTTGCATCCAGATGCCTTGTGTGTTCTTTATGCAATTTGGGTAAATATCCTTATAGACAGCCAATTTAAGCAACTGTCCTATTCTAGATAGAAATATGACTGATAGGGATGTCAGTGATATGAAGAACTCTGTTCGAGTTCTGGATTTCTGGGATTGTAGACTTCCCAGCATGAACTCTGAAGGTGAATATCATGTACAACTACTATAGTGTGTGTTGGGAGGGGGATCATAATCATTCAAAAACAAGTATGCCTTTCTTTTTTACCCTTGATACTGTCAGATGATTGCTCTTAGGCAAAGAGTGTTATCACTTTTTTTAAGATGGACTGTACTATACTTCTTGTCCTTTTCATATTAGTATTAGCAGGGTTGCATCCTGACAAAATTTAGTAAATGTTGACACATTATGTGGGTGTTTGGGAAGTGGATTTTTTTGTAGGTTTTTTTAGTTGTAGGATATTATTGGAGAAATTTTTTTTTGTAGTTGGGGAGATAGTTAGATTTTTTGTGGTTGGATGTGATGTTTGTGAGAGAAAAGTGAAATAATTATAGGGTTTGATGTGATATTTTGTTTGGATTTGTTTTTTGGTTTTGTAAAACATTTGTCTTGTAGTGAAAAAACAAAAAACCCAAAACCAAGTTCCCAAACACCCCCTATGTGAGACAACTCAAGTATTGGACAATGCCTAATATATGACTGTATGCATGGCTGATAAATGAATTGGAGCTTGATTGAACCAGATGTGATAATAGTTTCATTATAATATAGCTTCTTGCAATGGTAAGATTACATTAAGTCCAGTTGGATGTAAAGAAAATATTGAGTTAGGATTCTGTGACAATTGTTTTTTGCTTCATTGGGGAAGTGTTGTACATATCAAATGGGTAATTCTTGTTTTTTTGGCAATTCTGCCATAGGGCCTTATATCCTCATCCCACCATTCCAAATGCTTCCATGCCAAGAATGTTCACATGAAATACTTTTTATAAGATGTCCTTACATGATTATTGAAAATGCTTGCTTTCATTTTTTTTCTTTTTCCTAGTAATTTTATATTTCTTTTTTTCCTTTTTGGCTCTGAATTTTCATCCATTTTAGTTCTTAATGTGCTTTGTTTTGTACTACGAAAATTCTTTAAACTAAAACGCTAGACTACAATTTTACGTGTGAGCTTCGGTTTAACAAAATTTAGAGTCTAGTAGTTCTTTCTTTACTCGAATTAGGGGCTGTTATAACTGATGCAACCATTCTGCCAAGGTACCAATGGAAGATAGGATTGTTGAAGTGGGTCGTGAGAGCTATTTACTTATGATTTATTTTCTCCTTTGTGTTGTTTCATGAAAGATGTCCCCATGATTGAATAAATGCTCAAGTCTGTTATTTGAGGTTATAATTATTTCTGGCTCGGGATAGAATAATTGTTGTAGGTTGTTACCTCAATTTCTTAAAATCTTCTTGGTCATCTGTTGTTTTTCATGCACTGTGTGTCCTTTCTTGTGTGCCCTTATCAGTGGAGGACAATGGCCTCCACTGTCCCTTTCCCCACCGAAGCCCTCCTTATTCAAGGTTTTTCCATTTCAACTTTTTACTCTTATCAATTTTGTCACATCTGCTTGGTGCTCACAAATTCATATGATTCCAATGCATGGCAATGCCTTATTCAATTTTGTGATTAACAGGATGTTTGCCTACTTTGGCAACAATACCAGTCTGGATTGGTTTATACCAAGCTCTTTCAAATGTGGCAAATGAGGTAGTTAAGAACTCGTTATTTCTTTGGCTTGTGAGCAATGTTGATGGAAAATATTTTTGATATGCAGAATAAGTAGTTTATTGCTGATTTTTTACATCATCTTTACTCAAAGGGACTGCTGACAGAAGGTTTCTTTTGGATCCCCTCCTTGGGAGGCCCAACTACGATAGCTGCTCGGCAAAGTGGATCCGGAATTTCTTGGCTTATTCCGTTTGTGGTAATAACACTGTTATCAGAATCTGTGAATCTAATGATTGTGTTTGCTGCTTCTTTACCTATATTCAACATTATATTACTCTGACGTCACCCCTTATGTTGCCCTCCCTTTTCTATCATGAATGCTTTGTTCCAAAAGCCTGAAAGAAACCAACATAATTGTACTTTCATCCTTTCAAACATGAAGAAATCTTTCATGTCCGATGTCAAATGCATAAACTCATAGCATGTTTTGTTTTTCCCCAACTCTCATCCTATTCATTTTGCTGGTTGATGTGGTCATAGAGTTGATTAAGTTTCCCCCCCCCCCAAAAAAAAAAATTAAAAAAAGCTCCATTTGTAGATAACACCATCTTCTTTTGTTCTGCTACCAAGAATATCTTGAGAAAACTCATTATTTAATTTGAGATGATTTTAGCCCTGTATATTGACCTAATTCCATCTTACATGTGAAGATGTAAAGAGACATATATGGAGAGTAGTAGAATGCAAATGGGAAACAAATAGAAACGATGAGACTTGAACACAGGACCTCCCCAACTTGAGCTTTGATATCATGTTAATTCACCAATTGTCCCAAAAGCTTAAGATGTTAGGAACAACAATGTATATGAAACTATCAAATAGGAAAACTTGACACCCAAAAGAATTAATTGCTCAAGTTACGTGTTTTTTTTCGTTCTTTGTATCAAATATAGCATTGGACACAGATTTTATCTATGGAGGATCCATAATCTTTCCTTCCAGAGCCTATGACATTTATGTATTGAACTTAAAACACTTCTAAATTAGTATCTCGCATCTTTAATCATATTTTAACTTGAATTTTGAATCATACATCAGTATTGTAAACCCGCTTGCCATATGATTGTCTGCTGATTATTCACAATAACCACATTTCTTCAAGAGTTTAATGCTTATCATGTTTATTTGTGTATGTTATCCATCTTGCAGGATGGCCATCCACCACTGGGTTGGCACGACACTGCAGCGTACCTTGTTTTGCCTGTCCTTCTTGTTCTTTCTCAGTATGTTTCAATGGAGCTCATGAAGCCTCCCCAGGTAAAGAATTAGTCTCTCTTTTGACCATTTAATTTTCTGTTTTGTATGTGATTCTTGGAATTGTCCCTTGAAAATTTTGTCTTGTTTTGGCAGACTGATGATCCAGCTCAAAAGAACACACTTCTCATTTTCAAGTTTCTTCCTCTCATGATTGGTTACTTTTCCTTGTCTGTCCCATCAGGACTGTCAATTTACTGGTGAGTTTCAGCTAGCATTTTTTCTACCATTATCATCCACCATCTTATGTTACATTTGGTGTCCTTTTTGTATCTCTAACTGCCATTGTACATGATAATCATAGAAAAGTTCATGCATGTGGCCTGATCATACACACCAGGGTAGTATAATCAGTATTGACGGTTATATAGAGTTGCCTAAAACAGAGATACATATTTATTGAGTTATTGTTATAAAAAATAAGGTGCCACTATGTATAATATCAAGAAATGTAGCAAAACATGGAAATTTTCATTGATAACTTGAGGGAAAGTTTACAGAGAAGGACTTCATAATTAAGGTCCAATTATTTCAATCAACATGCAAACATGATGTGTTGAGTATAAAGCATCAATTATAGGATTTTTAATTCAATAACCATTTACTAGTTGCTATTGCAGTAAACATTTGGTTTACCAAAAGTTTCAATAGATTGAAAAAAAATATGTCTGAACATTTAAATTAAACCTGTACATTTTTTGCAGCACCTATCTACAATCTATAATCTATAATGTGTTTAAAATTTGACACATTGGACTAGATCTTCAAAGGTATAACCTTCTTTAAAGGAAGTGGGGTATCAAATATGCTTGTAACTTCTTGAAACTAGAGTTGGTTGATTTCCCCTAAGAAAACCATTCCAAATAGATTACACTGTTTTATTTAATTATGAATTGCATGGGTAGGTTCACGAACAATGTCCTTAGCACTGCACAACAAGTATGGTTACGCAAATTAGGCGGTGCAAAGCCTGTTGTAAGTGAGAATGCAAGTGGCATCATCAGTGCAGGACGTGCTAAACGATCGGGCTCTCAGCCAGCGCAGCCTGGTGATAGGTTGGTTTTGTGGATCAAAGTTTCTGTACTTAGTTCTTCAGTTGCTCCAAATGGTGCCTTGCTGACATAATTAACACAGGTTTAGGAAGTTAAAGGATGAAGAGCAAAAAAAATTGAGCAAGGCACCGCCTACAGACCAGGTTCAGACTCCAGCTTCTACAGATGCTTCTGAAGACGGTTCAGATAAAGAGACTAATGCCAAGGTAAATTCTAACTTGTGGTTTTTTTACCTCCATAGTTAGCCAAGTGTTATTTAAACTTGTAACCTCTGTCAATCAGATAACAAAAACTCATCATAGTTGTTCCACAAACATAAAACCTGTGTGCAATGGGCATGATTGGGGGACTGTGTTGCAACATTCTTTCTGTATGGAGAGTACAACTTTTTTTAGCACAGTGTATCTTCAGTTTCGTGTAAAAGGATAGTACTAGTTGCATGTTTAGATTCAAAGGCAGACTTAAAAAGGTAGTTTTATCATGGAAATGTGAGATTAGGAATGGAAGGTTCAGACTTCCTTTGTCTGCTTCCAGTCTAGATGTACTGGTTGACCTAGCTCCCTTGATGTAAGCATGCATGCATCTCCTGAAGTTCTTTTGCTAAAATTTGAAGTGTGAAAGATGATAATAAGGCTTTATGTCTAGTCATCTTCACAAAAAAAGTCAGAATAATGATGCCTTATTAATTCCTTACAAGAAACTAGGAAGAGAGATTAATATATGTGCATCAAGGTAGCATTAACTGAAAAGCTTTTAATCATTCTGAGGAATTTTGTTTCTTATACATGATAATGCCTGATTTTGTAGCAATTAATCAGTATGCTTTCAATGTTAGGATGGATTTCTTGATTTTCATGACCAAAAAATTAAAAATAGGCATAATTAAAGTTGAAAGATATATTTAGACATACCTACATGAATTCAGGGACCTGGTATTTTACGTAATGGAAGGTAAAGTATATCCCCAACTTTATAAACTCCACAATAAGTGAAATCTAACAGAGTTTGCAATTTTTATTTATTAGTTGTGAATGCTTACTGCTTTTTAATCTGGGTTAGACATTAATTCAAAATTTTCTATAGGATGAAGAGGTTCTAGATGAGGTGTATGCTTCTAATGGAAGCAAACTGGCTCCAGATTATTCTAGGCCAAAGAGGAGTAAGCGATCAAAGCAGAAGCGCGCGGTATGAAAATGTATACTTAATTGAGTGTAGTTTAAGTGAGTTTTGTATATGTAAACAAATTGTATCTTAGTCAATATATAGTGGGCATTTTTTTTCTTTACAGCTTATTCATTTAAGGTTTACTTACAAATGATGAAAATCATTCTTTTTTGTTTGATTGACAAGACTTGCACATCCATCATGATGTTTGAAACTGATATTTATGTCAAAAGTTTTTGAGTGCTCTTTAGGGAACCTTCTACACCATATTCTTTCAAAAATTAGAAATTGTTGAACCATAAATCCCATCAATGGATCAAAGCAGCAAAGCAGGCTGTTTTGCATATGTAGAATGCTAGCTTTTGAATATTTTGATAATTTTATGCCCACCAATCGCAATATTTGAGGTTGTTGGCGGGGGTGTAGATTTGATACAGACCTAGCATTTGGCATCCTTGAGCTATGACAAAGGACAATTAAATAAAAGGAAGAAGTAGATTATATTAAAGGACATTGCAGCTGAGTCTGCAAGATGAACTTTCCCATGCCTTCCAAATCAGCTGCAACATATAAGCCTAGCTTATGCAGAACCGTTATACATGTTGACAAATCACCCGAATAATATTTGCTTTTCTAATGAGTTTATTGTTTGAATATAGTTTCAGAAGCTAGGTACTAAATTTTTCTTAGCTGCATTGAAAAAAATATTAGGAGCCAATATATGTTTTGTTTTAAATCATGTCACGAGCCATTTAAAAATGATGTAGGGGTTTTCGCCAACAAATGTGCTAATTTACTATTTAAAAAAGGTCATAGAATTCAGAATGACGAATATATTGCATCTTTATACAAACATAACACCCTAGACACAAGATGTTTCTAACTTACGCAAATATGTCTAACCTCCATAAACTCCAAAGAAATATTTTAATAATCTGTTCCACTCATTACGTGACACAATTGCATTCATTGATTCATGGCCTTGTTGGGGGACGATCATTTCCAACAGGGTTGGGTCCAGATGGTCTTTTATGATTCTTCTTCCCTTCAACCTGCTTGACATTATTCGTCTGTTCAATTAGATATTTGTTCACGTAGAATATATTTTGCACTATATGAAACAGAAAGGGAGAGAATACTCTTTATACTTACCCAAGCGGTGAAAATTTGTCCATTGGTCTGCCTTGATACGGGTTTTGCAGGTCTGAGCTTGAAATCAACTATACATGGATCGCAATTGCAAAGGTAAGCTTCGTTAGCATTTCTGCTTCTTTAAAGCAATTCATATATTAGGTTTATATTTGTTTTCTTTCCTCTTATTTTGTTTTAAACTAAAAAGACATTATAATGTACTTTGCAAATGAAAAGCATTAGATTCGATAATGAGTTGGAAGAGAAGGCAGGGGTGTCTTGCCTGATCGTGTAGCTTGAACCTTGGTATGGCATTGAAATGCAAATGCTGTAAGTAGAAGCCATAGTAAGAGAAGATGGATTAGAGTCTGTGCTCTCCTCATCTGGGGCTTGAGCTTGAGCCTTGGTTTCAATGTCAAAATGGGATATAGATATTGAGAGTCTTTGGTCATAGTGGCTCAAAAAAGAGAAGTTGGAAGATGTATATGTTAGGTAATGATGACTAAACTTGAAAAAACATGGAATGTTTGTTAATGGTGCTTGGGATCCTATGCCATTATATGGGGTGAAGTGATAAGATTGGGAAGCTGGGGGTTGTCTTCATTGTGGGTTGACTTCTTTCTAGCTATCATTGCATCCATGATAAAATGCAAGAGAGTCTTGCATTATTTTCTTCTGAGTGCTTGAACCATGGCTGTCGGCATGCCGATGTAGGGACCCGCCATTGCATATTGTGTTCTTGAGTGTTTCTTCTCTCTCTCTCTCTCTCTCTCTCTCTAGCATATTGAGTTCTTGAGTAATTCTTCTCTCTCCAGTTCTTTTAGTTGTACATATGAAAACCCGGGTCCTTTCTGAGAATACAGAAAACAGGGTTGGAATTAGGGATGGCAATGGGGGTTAATGGGGTGGATATTAATTCCCAATCCCCATTCCCCTATAATAAATTTTTCCCATTCCCCATTCCCCATTCCCCATGGGTACCACCCTCCCCATTTCCAACTTGGAATCATTTTTGTTTTCCCTTTTTTTAAAAAAAAATTCTCCTAATAAATGGGTTGTTTTCAGAATATATTGTTGAAAACTGTAGAGTAATGGTCCTGTTTGGTTGTGTATTCAATATATTTTTTTTAAACATGGAAAAGTTCGAAAGCACCCATTATTTTCTTATTGTTTTCATTTTTGTGCAAAAATAATTTTTGAAAATTAGAAAAACATTGTTTGTTAATGCTTCTGCTTCTATTTTCTGCTTTCGTTTTTAGTTTTTTGAAAAATTGAAAACGAAAAGTTTTTTGATATTTTGTTTTAAAAAAAATGAAATTGATTCCATATTTCTTAAAATTTTTGAAAACAAAAAAAAATGTTTTCAAAACAAGTTTTCACTCTTTTATCTCAGCCAACCATCGGTCAAACACCAATGACCATCCATTGAGCTTCGCCACTTTCTAGAGACTCTCCGGCCGGCTCCAGTGACCTTCCGGTCACCCTTACTGTCAATCACCACCTCTGACAAACTTATTTTTTTATTTTCAAAACATAAAACATTTATATACATCAAACAACTTTTTGTTTTTTGTTCTTCGTTTTTTTATTCTTGTTTTTTTGTAAACAAAAAATATGAAATTGACAAAGTTAGTGAACAATTCCGAAAGTTTCTTATAAATTGATTTAATTTCAGAATTTTTTCCCGAAAATAAAATCACTACAAATGTAGATCATTGAATTTATTTTCGTTTCTACTTTTGTCGCATCACCAAGATCTGGTCGGGGGAACGGGATGATAAATTACATTCTTAGATTATATATATAATTTTTAAATTCCCTTCTAGATGTCAAATGGACCATTATGATCATTCACATGATGTCTATAATTTTTTGACATGATGTTCTAATATATTTAGCAAAAGTGTTTTCCAGTTCACTTTTTTAACTTTATTATTTTGCAATAATGTTTATTTTTCACTTTAGTTTACGCACAAAAGCATTTACGACTTTTTTTCATCATTGCATTGCCACTCAGGCCTGTTTTAAAACTAATGGGATGATCATTTAATATATATCAATTTGGAATTTTTACGAACCATTGATTACAACAGCACTTGATGTCATCATGCTCCTGTGGTTGATATGTCTCCTTTCATTTGGTAACTGAAAACCACTTCTTTAAGGTTATGGTAGACATTTTTATCATAAACAAGTTAGAGTTTTTGTGTGGGTATGAATTATCATAATTTTATTATGAATATTGAAATATTACAAATTATTATAGTGATTAAAGTTAGGGAGACTTATTTATAAGTCTTTTTTCAGAAACTTATGTTAAGTTAAGTCCTGCGTAATTTCTTATAGAGTCTCAAGTCCTATTTAGATAGGAATGTATTCCACAATATCCTACATAAACGTAATGTGACGTGACACTTATATAAACGTAACGTAACGTGACACCTACATAAACGTAACGTAACGTGGCACCTATACGTCACGTGACACGTACATAAACGTAACGTAACGTGTGTCACGTTACGTTTCGCAAACTTAATGAGTTTTTATTTTTTTAAATTGAATGTAAAAATGTTACTGGTTTATGTTGGTGTCACGTTACGTTACATATAAATATGATTTATGGCAACATTCAATTTCTTATAGGAAATTGAATGTTGTCATAGATCATAGGTGTCACGTTACGTTACGTTTATGTAGATATGATTTATGGTAACATTCAATTTCCTATATAGGAAATTGAATGTTATCATAGATCATAAGTGTCACGTTACGTTTATGTAGGTATCACGTTATGTTATGTTTATATAGATATGATCTATGGTAACATTTAATTTCCTATATATGGTTTTATTATTATTTATGATATTAACAACTAATATTGAGGGTAAATGTCTCAACAAGCTTTCCACAAGACTTATGGGAACATAAGTTTTTTAGTAGGACTAAATGTAGTATAAGTTTCCTAATAAGATTTATAAATAATTTTCCTTAAAGTTATGAATCATTGTGATTTTATTATATAACATAATTAAGAAAGAATATACAACATGTACCCTTTTAGTTACAAGTTAGTGTTTGTTGTGCTGATACAAGCCTTCTTAATTGTAAGTGGTTAGTAGTTCTGCCCCATTTTAAGAGCATCTCTAATGAAAATATTAAATTTGTGTGACAACGTTTATTTACACATATATAGAGGGTTGAGGTAAAAATTAAAAATAAAAATAAAAATTATATTTAAGATAATTGACTGATAATTAGAGAAAACATGAGAGAAATATTTACTTTAGATATTTTAACAAATTCTAAATCATTAAAAAAATAAATTTAATTTTTAGGCTTACCTAGCATTATTCTTTAGTAATGTACAATCTTTGTGCTAATGTACATAACTTCACCATGCAAAATGTACATTTCCATTTGATGATTATCTTTTTGACTTTTTCCAAGTATGAGTCTTTAACCTATTTATCAAAAAACAAAAACTGTATACTACGGTAAATTGATTTTTTTTTTTTCCACCGAATTATTGCACAACAATATAAAAATATGGGTTAAATAGGCAGCGTTGATGGTGATGGCAGATTTGAGGCAGATCTTGCTTGGTTAATGCAGATTTTACTTTTTTTAAATCACATGCGTGAGAAAATCGATAATTTTTTTCTAAATCGTTCTATTTTTTGCAACTTTGTATTTTGTTGTTTGTTGTTGTTTTTTTTTTTTTTTTTTTTTTTGTAGTTGTTGTTTAGGTTGTTTGCTTGGTCCTTTGGGATCTTGTTGTTTTTCTTTTTCTTGATTTGTATGATATTTATTTTTATTTTAATATAATTTCTTTATGTGTTTTAAAAAATTGTTTATAAAAAAAAATTAAATTATAATCAAACACTACATAAAGTATAATTAAAGATCTTTTGGATCATAAGTAAAATAATATCATAACTAATATTACAATGAATCATGACAAACAAACATTATAATGTGTAAGATTAAATTATAACTAATACTATAATAGATCATAATAAAATACCACAACCCTCAAAATTGAGAGTATATATATATATCATAGAATGATCCTGCTACGTAGCTCGAAATTCCTCGGCTCGAATTTGGCTCGACACCAAAACGACGTCGTTTTGGTGTCTTTTTTTTTTTTTTCAATTAGAAACGAAGAACAGGGGAGAAGAAGAAGAAGAAGAAGAAGAAGGGAAGGGAGAAGAGAGAACTGGACAGGAGGGGGCATCAACCAGGGGCGGAGGAGCGGCGGAGGCACGGTGGAGGCTGAGCTCGCAGCGATCGCGATCGCGATCAAGGATCAAGGGGGTGCGATCATGACGATCGGCGAGGCACCACCGTGATTTGGGCTGTCGAGCTCGCCGCCACCATCACCGAGCTCCTCTCTGCGGCGATCGGGATGAGAGGGATGAGAGCGAGAGAGAGATGTGAGAGTGCAGAGCTCCTTTGCATAGTTTCGAGCCGTTTCGAGCTACTATGTTTCGAGCTCTCGATCATTTTCCATCATAGAATTTCCCAAGGTCAGAAATGAGATTGCATGGTAAACCATCAAACTCTTTGCTAGAAAAGTCAAATTTATGCATCATAGCCACTTAATTCAGTAGAAGCGTGATTTGCAATTTGCATGCCTTGCTTTCCAATTCATATTAAATCATTCACCTGAGTTAAGTATCCTTCGGTGCAGTTGTGGGTATTTTTTATTTTTATTTTTTTAATTAGAGTCTGGCCACATGCTATGTAAAAAAGTTAGATTATTATAACAAGGAAAATGTTTTATATCAGATTTGATTGGGAGATTTGAGAAAAGATTTAGAAAGAGAAATAAAAGGTAGGTGAAATGTGAATAAAATATACTTACATTTCACTTAATTTCACACACCTTTTTCCTTTCCATTTTCAAATTTCTCTTCAAATCTCTCTACCAAACTCAGTATTAGAGCTCTAAATGAGTTCTAATTCGTCTTTTTCCCTATTATGATTTTTTTTTTTTTTTTGACACTGCCAACTATATAGAGCTCCATTTAGAGCTCTATACTTAGAGCTCTCTATCACTGCCGTTATAACAATTGCGGTGGTGCTATATGCACTAATTAGTATACTAACTAGTGTACCAACACTAGTTATGATATTATTATTGACCACACTTAGTAATCACATTACAAATTTCAAAAACCTCTTAAATTGTGCCACATTATCAATTGGCACACTAGTTAGTAGACCAATTGGTACATATAACATTATTCCTTGTTTGTCATAACTTAAAAAAGTCAAAAAGTCAAAAAGTCACTATCATATTTAAGTTACATCATCTTATTTAAGTCATATCATCTCTCTACCGTATCATTTCAAACTCAATCCATACCCAACCCATATTTCATAAAAAGTCAAAAAGTGTACTAATTTAGATCATCACAAACCTTTTGAACCAATTAGATCTAAAGTGTACCAATTAGACAGTTGTTTGGGAAGACTAAATAAGTGCACTTTTTGTCTTTTTGGACAAAAAAATTGAGGTTGAAAATATGGATGTTTGGGTTAACTTTTTGACTTTTTATGGAAAAATGTGTAATAAAAAATTGTGAAAATTGATTTTTAGAGGAAAATTTGAATTGGGAGTTGCAAGTACCGTAATTGTTGACTTTTGATGAATAGTGTTAACTTTTTAACTTTTTGAGTAACTTTTGACTTTTGGATTATTTGAGAGTACCCAAACTTGGCCTAAGAAAAATACAAAACTTCAAATGAAAAGCAAGCTTATTTTGTAAAAGTTAACTTTTAGCTTTTTTAACTTATTTTGTCTTTTATGAATAAGTTATGTGAGAGGTGATATGATTCCACAATAAGTAAAAAGCTAGAAGTTGGCTTTTTACTAACTTTCCAAAAGACTAAGTATAATAAAAAAATCTTTTAAATCCTAAGTAAAATAATATCATAATTAATATTATAATGAGTCATAATAAATAAACATCACAATATATAAGACTGTTATAATTAACATCATAATATATCATAACGAAATACAACAAACGTCAAAATTGAGAGTATATATATATCATAGAATTTCCCAAGGTCAGAAGTGAGTTTGCATGGTAAACCATCAAACTCTTTGCTAAAAAAGGTCAAATTTATGCATCATAGCCACTTAACTCAGTAGAAGCGTGATTTGCAATTTGCATGCCTTGCTTCCCAATTCATATCAACAAATCATTTACCTGAGTTAAGGGTTGGGTGTCACAAAAATAACTTTTTTTTTCTTTTTTAAAAAAAAAAAAAAAAAAAAAAGAGGTGATGTGATGGAAAAAAGATAAAAAGATAAAAAGATGGATTATATAGTATAACCCAAACAAAGCCTAAGTATCCTTTTGTGCTGCTGTAGGTTTTTTTAATTTTACTTTTTGATTAGAGTTGTGGGCACATGCTATGTAAAACAGTTTGATTATTATAACAATTATTAAGTCTGAAACAATTAGATCTAAAAAGAATAATTTAAGTATAGGAAAAAAACAAAACTTCAAAAGGTTATACTTTATAGGTATATATTTTAGCTTTTGACTTCAGTTTTGTAGTTTATTTGCTAACAAACAAATTTGACTTCTGGCTTCTAACTTCTAGCTTACAGCTTTTTCACAGATATTCCAAACAGCCCCTAGGTTTTTATTCCTTCCAAAACCCCAAACCAGCCCCCCCCCCCCCCCCAACAAAAACAGCCCCTTAACAAGGCAGTCAGTTTAGTTTTTACAAATAAGAAAGATGTTTGGTACACAAATGTTTAAGAACAAATGAAAATAGAAATTTTTTTAAAAAAAATGCTTGATGAGTTACTCAAAAAAAGGGAATGGTTGAAAAGAGTTGTTGGAGGGGCAGGCGATGTTAGTGTGGCCGGGAGGGGGTGTCTGAAGAGAAGTTTGCCAAATAGGAGTAGTTGGGAGAGGAATTTTTTACAAGAGTAATAAAAAGAAAATTAAGATAATTTTCTCTGCGTGTCTTACAATGTGAATTATTTAGGATTCGTTTTAAAAGTGGATTGACTTTTTGACTTTTTAAATAATTTAATCTGAGGTTAAAAAATCTCGTTTGGGAAGGGGTTTTTGACTTTTTTAAATTTTTTGTGAGAGAAAAATATAATGATTATGACTTGGATGTGATGTTTTATCTTATTAGACTAAAATAGTCTATTTTGTCTTATATGATTATTTTAACCCCAACCCATCTTTCCAAACAAGCCCTGAATCATTCAAAAGTTTACAAACGGTTCCAATCTCTCTTTTATTGTCATCTCCCCTATCTCTCATCCCAATTTTGACTCTCTATTAGACCATTAAAGATCTCTTTATATAATAGCCTATTTTGAAAAGTTGGTAATAATTAGCTTTTTGATAAAAAGCTACTTATAAGCAGCTTATAAGCAGCTTTTTTGTGAGAGAGGGACCATGTTCCCAAAAGAGCCTAATATTTTTCAATAGATCTATAATCATTGTGTACTAAGATTTCGTTTGTCAATTACATATTTTAGTCAAAAAGTTATTATAAGTTGTCACATTATTCTCTCTACTTTTCTGCACATTTTTTCATAAAAAGTCTAAAAATTACTAAAGTAGTCTGTCCCAAATGAGGCATAAGAAATTTTTAAGAAAAAACCAAAGTGACAAAACAAAATTGCTTTAGGATATTTTAAAGCAATTTTTACAATTTAGTAGATTTTATTTTATTTTATTTTTAAATTGCATTAGTTTATTTGTAAATTTTAAAAATTACAAATGCTTAATAGAAAATATGAATTTGATTTATTCCAAACTTGAGAAGAAGGAGAAGAAGAAGAAGAACTAAACCAATCTCAAAAGGATTGATGGATATATCACTCTGTCATTTTTAGAATTCACTTTTCAAATTTTTTTTTTAAACTAATTTTTAAAATTTTTTTAGGCACACCTAATATAAATACACTTAAAAGTATAATATTTGTGAATTTTTTTTTAAAAAAAAATCACTAAATACCAAAAATATATTTTTAAATTTTTTTTTGAAAATTTAGTACATTTTTTATATTTTTATGTATTTATTAATTTTTTAAAATATTTTTTTATAAATATTTTACTATTTATATACATCTAAGTAATGTGCATCTAAAAATATATTTTAAAAAAATTACTTAAAATTTAAAAAATATTCACTAAAAACAAAAAAATTATGAAAAATAAAAAATTAAATTTTTAAAAAATTAAATTCAGAAAATTAAAGCTAAACACACTAATTTTTTTAAAAAATAAAAAATTAAAAATAAAGTTGTTTTCAAAAAGGCTGTGCTTCCTCCCTGCCTGGTCAAATATGGCTACTAGAGGGTGGTTAGGAGTAGCGGGTGAAGGGAAGAGAATGAAAAGTCGTGGGTTGGGAATTGGGGGAGAAGAAAAAAAAAAAAAAAATTGACTAATCAAAAGTAAAAGGGTTCTGCGGATGACCCTTTTCTTTTGAAAAACCCTCTGTATTCAAAAAAAAAAAAATTTGGAACCAATTCATTTGAAAAAATTAATGAAATATCTCCTTAATTTTAGATAGTAAGAAAAATTTAATATGTTTTTTTTTTTATTAGTTTTAAGATTCCTTAATATGTAAAATACCTAATTTATACTCAAATTTACAAATCCATCCAAACCCTTAAAAAAAAAAAAAAAAATGAGTGGGAACACTAATTAGTGTCATTCTATTAATGATGTGACAAATGATCCCACCATGTCACAATGTTATTGTGTTTTTTTAAAATAAAAAAAGTAAATATCACATCATTAATAATTACTTTAGAGCATAACTTGTAATGGTCTCTAATATTGCCGGAAAAAAAAACTCTCCCACACCCTTCTCTCTCGATCGATCGATGTTGTACGCAGCATGTGATAAGAAGTTTCAATACAAAAACGATAATGATTGGACGACATTCAAGATCTACTATGTGATTGAAACCATAAAAATTGTGCTATTAATTAATCAATTAAGTTTCCCAAATGCGAATCTGTACTGATTATATATTGACAACAAGGAAGTTATTGATCTATGAAAGAGAAGCCGAAATTAAAAGGAAATAAAAAATGAACTTGAAAAAATAATGACATGCTTGTGAAAGAGAAATTTCAAAATTTCTTGTGAAGAAATTTTTTTTAAAATTTCTCTGTGAAAATATTGAGAAACTTTAATTATTATAAAAATATTATATATTATTTATTTTATAAAATTTTAATATTAGAGACCTTAAACTAAAAATTCTAAGTTTTTATTGAAGTAATGGAGAAATTAATAAAATATCCTCTCTAACAACAGTAACCGAAGAATTTCAATAAATTTTTTTTTTTTTTTTTTTATTTAAGTTCTCTCAGTACAAAGCCTTCGTTTGGGATGTAAATTAACTTTTAATCTTTTAGTTATTTTAACTTGGGGATAAAAGTCTCGCTTAAAATAGGCCGATTTTTTTAAATTTTGTAAGAAAAAATAAAATGATCATAGTAATACGACATTTTATCTTATTTAACTTTTAACTTATTTTATCTTTTTACGAAATAGAAAAAAAAAAAAACCTAATGCCAAACATAGCCAAAACCCACCCAACTCAACTCATCCCATCCATGCCGACACCTACTTTGTTGACATTGAACACCTCCAAAGCCAGAAGCCTGTGACCCATCGCCACCACTTCCGCCTCCAATCTCCCTTTACACATAACCAAAGCAAGTACACATCAATCTCTACTTCACTTCATTCACTCTCTCAGCAAAATTATATTCGATTCCATTGAATTCTCTTTGGAAATCAACAGATGAATTTAGATCTTTATACATTCGGACCTTACAAACTAGCCGCAAGGAAGTCTTCTACTCCACCGATCTCTTCTACGCCTCCGCCCAATTGTTCCTGATAAACTATACTCACACATTTATATATATGTATACCTGCGAATAAGTGTTTGAAATTGGGTTGTCTCATCCCTAAATCGAAATGCTGGTGGCGCTGTTGGTGATGTCGTTATGTGTGTAGATTGATATATTTTTGAGGAGATATGATTTGTCATCAATTTATTCAAATTTGATATATTTATGATACATTAATTTGATATGAAAAATGACTCGTAGCTCGAATTTCTTCAAATGCCTAAAACGATATTGTTTTGGGCAGTGTTTTTTTTTTTGTTTTTTTGTTTTTCTTGTTCTTTTTTTCTTTTCTTTTCATTCTTTCGAACACAAACAGAGAGGGAAGAGAAGAGGAGAGAGAGAGAGAGAGAGAAAAAAAAAAAAAAAAAAAAAGAGAGAGAAGAGAAGAGAAGAGGCGATGACGGTGATGGTGGCGGCGATTAACGGCCCGATCTCCTCTTTCAAACTTTTTTTTTTTTTTTAGTTGATCTGGATTTAATCTGGATCTGAAGATTAGTTCATCAAAAAATAAATAAAATTTGTTGATGATGAAGATCTTGATTTTTTTTTTTCCTGATTTTTGTTTTGTTCTTGATGTTGTTCTGAAGATGAAAGAAAAAATAAATAAAAAATTGTTGGCAATTGTTGGCTGATGTGTTGATGATGATGATGTTCTTGATTTATTTTTATTTTTATTTTTTTTGTTTTTGATGTCAAAGAATTGGTAGATCTATCAAAGAATCAGAAATCAAAGAATTGGTAGATTTATCAATCAATCAAAGAATTTTTTTCTTGATCTTCACGATGATGATGATGATGATGATGATGTTGTTGCAATTTGTTGATGTTGATGAAGATGATGAATAAGATCTGCAGATCCAGCGCAGCAGACCCTTCTTCTTCTTCTTCTTCATCAGAAAAATCTGCAAAAAAACACAGAAAAAAAAGAAAAAAAAAAAACATCAAAACGATGTCGTTTTGATGTCGGGCCATTCGAGCCACGCTAGTTTCAGGCTACGAATCGGAACTGATTTGATATGTTTATCATTATCATTATTATTATTATTCTTTCATTTTTAGTTTTTTAAAATTTTTCTGTGATCATATTAAAAAAAAATTTCATTCTCTAAAATTTCTCTGTGAAAATTCAAAATTTATCTTAGAGAATTCAAAATTTATCTATAAAAATATTAAGAGACCCGATTATTATGATAATATTACGTCTTAATATCATGAACCATAAACTAAAAACACGAATTCAGTTTACTCAAAATAAAAACAATATATAAAGTAAATTTATTACCATTTTTTAAAAAATTAAGAAAGGGAAAAACAACGCCTGTCAATTGCTTTCTAGTTGCCCGTATTTCACAACTCGGATTGGGTAAACCCTTGGCCCGTCAATTGAACCGACACCCGTAAATGTATGTCCTATATATCTGATTATGGACTGTGGATCATTTGAATGGAGAATCTTCCAATTTGGGTTGGGCTACGGCCCACTTAGCATACCAGTATCTATTTGTCCAGTGGAAGTGACTATGCTTGTGAAGCTGCTTCCTTTTTAAGCCTCACAGTTGGACCTTTGATTGGAGACCTAATTAAAGGGAGGACAGTATGGGTTTCCTTTACGAGCAGATACTTCCTTTGAATTCTTTCCTTGACTCTTTACTTGATGAGTTATTGGGTTCACTTTTGAGTTTAATTTTGATGATTCGAGTTCATATTTTAAAATTTATCATGTATATCATACTTGTAAAAAATCAAATTGATCAAATATCAGAAGAATTAAAAACCGTTTATTAAAAAAAATTTAATAAACAAACTTTTAGTTCACGTGATTTTTGATATTTGATCGACTTGATTTTTTACAAGTATGATATACATGACAAATTTTAAAATATAAACAGTTCAAATCATTAAAATTAAATCCAATAACTCATCAAGTAAAAAGTCAAAAAGAGATTCAAGAAAAGAATCCTTACTCTTCCTTAACACCTATACAACCTGCTAGGCAAATTGAGCTACTCGAGGTGGGCTCGTTTATTTGTCAAGCTCAAAAATCAAGTCCGATTTTTATTCCAAAATTAGTTCACTCAAGTTCAGTTCAATTAGATTATACTAATCAGTTAGAGCTTGACTCAAAATTTAAAAATAAAGTAAAAGTTCGATAATCAAGTTCAATGGGCTTGTTAAATACCATTATATATTACAGTATTTAATACCCAAAAAGTTCAATGTCATATTTTTTTATTTTTTTATTTTAAGAGTAGGGAAGCTGGGGCAGAGAGTTTTGTCTGTGATGAGATGAGATACTTGAACCCATATATTTTTCTTTATTGATTTATTTGTATTATCATTTTTGGGTAAAGGTGAAGTAAGGTGAGAACCAATTGAACATATCAATTTGGACCATAAAATAAAACAGAGTTGACCAATGTCTGGTATAGATCGACATTCACATTTACCCGATCACTTCACTTATGAAAGTTTCTAGATCCCGGTCTTCCATAACAACTCTCGATTTGCATCATGGACCAAATATGCATTATATATATATACATATATGTATATATATGATTGGGTTTCTTTAATATTGATCATCTTAATTTGAGAAAATTTTGATTTAATAAACTCATTTTGAGATCGATTTTGATGATCTGAATTATTTACTTTTCAGGATTCATTGAATAAAATATTCATATAAAAAAATTAAGATGATAAGATATCTATAATTATATGTTTAAATCAAATTTATATTACAAAAAACCAATATCTATTCATAAAATTATATTTGTCTTTTTTTTTTTTAAAAAAAATATGATTTAAATATATATTATCAATGTCAAATCATCTTTAATTTTTGTATAAATATTTTACTTAATAAGTTATAAAAAGTAAATGGTTCAAATTACCGAAATCGGTTTTAAAATAGATCTACTAAATTCACACTCTCTCAAGTTGAGATGATAATTTAAGATAACCTAAACTCATATATATATATATATATACATATATATATATACATAGCCTATGTTTGGGAAGAATGTTTTGTGACTTTTTTGACTAAAATAGCTACAAAAAATAAAATAGATTTTTTAGTACAATAAGACAAAATATCACATCCAACCCATAATCATTATATTCTTTCTTTCACAAAAAATCAAAAAATCAAAAACTCTTCTCAAACCAAACTTTTAACCCCAAGCTAAAATAACCAAAAAAATTAAAAAGTTAACCCACTTTTCAAACAAGCCTATATGTGTGTAAATAACTCATTTAGTACAATTTATTGTAAGTTAAAATTTAAAATCAAAGAGTAGAAGTCAGTGCAACCCTTTCTCGTCTTTCAAATAATCATTTTTTAATTTGTTTAAATTATTTTTATTTAATAAGTTGTAAGTAGAAATTACGTCAATAATCTAACTTAGGTCTCATTTGGGAACAAATTATTTTAATAAATTTTTGATTTTTACAAAAAGATATGTAGAAAAATAAAAAGAATGATGTGAAAATTTATTTTGACATTTTAACTTTTTGACTAAAATAGTTACTCCCTGCATTTAGGCCTTAGACTCTAAAAATATAAACAACCCACCAAACTACTCCAAAGAAGTATAATTACAATGCATTAATAAAATCACACTAATCAAATTAAGTTAATAATTTTTGTAAGCAAATAAAGGATTCAATTCGACTCAATAAATTTAGATATGTTATACAAAATTTTAAATTTAAGTTATTTGTCTAGTACTATTGGTTCGACTCCATAAATTTGGATATGTTATACAAAATTTTAAATTTAAGTTATTTGTCTAGTACTATTGGTGCCTAAAGCAAAATCTCAATAAACATTTTTTATATTTAATTATTTATTTAAGTAATTTTTTTTTATTGTTTTACATTTTTAAATCATTGTTTAGAACTAATTTTTTCTAATATATTTATTCTTGCACCCTATAGAATCGGGGCATTTGGATGATAAATTTTTTTATTTTGTCAAGTTTTTAAATAAGAATTTTTTAGGGAGCTTAGGCTAAAGTTTAAAATTAAAATTTTGTTTGTCAAAGGTTCAGGTGCAAAAATAATTTATCCATAAAGACAAGCTAAAGCAAAAGCACCAAAATACCTTTCTTATATATATATCACTATACGGTCAAAACCCAACCATTCTATCTCTCTTTCCCCTCTCACTCTCCCTCTCTGTGCTCTATCTTTCTCCCTCCACCGCAGACCGTTGTCTCTCTCTCTCTCTCTCTCACACACACACACACATATCAATCCAAACCATCAACGACACCGCTGACGACTCATTCTGGTTCATTACCGTCACCGCCGCCGCTATGACCACAAATATCAAGTTCTATACGAGATTAAGAATCATGATTTAACCATGAATACGCCAAATCGCTCTAGCTATCCAGGATCTGCTTCATTGTCGACTTGCGTACTCGCATTAACGGCTTGCACATCATTATTCAATTGTTGGCACAATGGAGAAACCGAGCTGTGCCGTAGAGGCTCGACGGGTACCGAACAAATTGCCTGCTCCGAAAGATCTAGTCCGTGAGACATAGCGTCACATTGACGACGTTGTCGTTGTTGTTCTCGGTCAAAGAATGAGATGGTCTCACCATCAACATCGTCATCGTCATCGTCAAAGAGTACAAATATGTCAGAGAGAAAAAGAGATTGGAGATTGATTAGGTTTGGTGCATCGTTCGAAGAAAACGAAACCCTAGGTGGAAAGATTGGAAATGGATGGTGTGGATTTTGGTGTGATGTAATTGAATTTTAGTAGAAAATTTCTGTGTATATTAGTTTTATAATTTTTTTTTGTTGTAGTTATTGTCGATAATAATAATGTGTTGTTGTTGATGATGATGATTGCAACAGATAAAAAAAAATTTAAATAGATAGATAGAATTTATAGGAAAAATAGAAAATAAATAGTCAAAATTTTTGAACAGATAGATAAAATTTAAGAGAAAAATTGAACAGATAATCCAAATATTTGAACAAATAGATATAAATTTGAACAAATAGATAAAAATTATAAACAGATAGATATAAAATTGAACAGATAGTCAACGAAAAGTCAAATAAATAAATAAAAAAGTAAAGCGGTAAAATTGAAAATAAAATGTCTTTTAGAACTTCTTGCCATACTATTTCACAAAGCATGGACTTTTCACCAATAAAAAATATTCATTGAATCTAATGTCTTACACCCTCTTTAATTTGAATTTGTTACCAATTTTCTCAGTTTTTTATTATACTTTTAAATAACGGATATGTCATGTTAGAATTGTTAAATAAGTGTGTTTTTTTTTTTTTTTTAAATTTATTTCATTTGGATAATTTAAGTTTATCAATTCATTCATAATAGTAAGTAGGGGTAGGCGCGGGTCGGTTGCGATCATGGAACCTCCAATCCACCATCCGTTCGCCAGATTGGCAGATTGGAGAAAATCAATCCACATCCGTCAGCCAATCCGGCGGATATGGATTGAGCAGATTGGCGGATAGATGCAAATCGGTTTGGCGGTTTAAGATTTTATAAATTTTCAACATAATTCAACTTGTGCACTTTCTAAAAAAAAAAAAGAAAAGAAAGTATTACAGTCAATGACTTAAAAAATATTATAATCACTGTATGTCTCATAAAAAAAAGAAAATTTGAAACTTTAGAATATTACAATCACTGCATGGCTCATCCACATATTACAATCACAGCATGATTCATCCACATAAAGTATTACAATCTGTGATTCTTAAAATATAATAACAATTCAAGCTACCAAAACCATGAACAGGGCAGTGGTAGAGATTGGATGTCTCTGTATTGTTACATTTATATATGTTTTTGAAAATAAAAATCAACCAGCATATATCATATTTTCTATTTATTATTTTTAGAGTTAAATTTAAAAACCAAAAAATATAGATAAATAATACTTTTATTTTTTTCAATTCAAAAAATATATTCAAGTTGAAAACTTTTTTTCAACAGAATATTTAAACTCTTTTTCAATTGAAAACACAAACAAAATATTTAAACAAATTGAAAACATAAAGTCTTATAAATTATTAGGGGTGCTCGCGGTTTGGTGGTTCGGTTGTGGCCAAAGGAATCTTAAATCCACCATCCGTCTGCCAAATTAACGGATTTGAGAAAATCAATCCGCATCCGTCCGCTCATCATTACGCATCCGGCCCAAAATGCGGATCGATTCGTTCGGTTGGTTTTGGAGGATCGATATATCCGCTGCTCATCCTTAATAGCAAGAGAGCTAGGATTGTTGAATAATTTATTTATTTTTGTTTTTAGAGATTTTTTAAAAAATTATGTTGATATATTTTTTTTTTAGTCTATCTTGTTTATATGAATCTAAAAAGTAAAAATTTAAAACTATTTTAGATTTATTTTTATCTTTCTTGTTTTCTTTTTTTTAAAATTATTTTTTTAAAAATTTTAAAATTCATCTAGTCCTAATTTAAAATTTAAAAACAAAAAAACTTTAAAAAAACATACTACAGAAAAAAAATAAGAAAATAAAAAAAATAAAAAATAAAATAAAAAAACCTGCAACGCCGACTTGAGTGTGTAATAAAAAGATAAGAGCGGCAATCCACGCGGCGGAATGAGGATAACATGGGAGGGAAAAATTATTGTTTATGGTAGGTTGATGTGTTTTAATTTGAATTTTATTAGTTGAAATAAAATTAGATAGAACCGTGATTGGGAGCTCGAATGGGCTACTCCGAATCAGTCCCGAATCAGAAATGACGAGGAGAAGAAGAAAAAATCGGAGGAGAAGAAGAAGAAAATCAGAGGAGGAGGAGGAGGAGGACTGGAGAGGGCACAATCATAGGGGAAGAAGGAGGCGGAGGTGGTGCCGGAGACGGCGGTCGGATGCTGCGACGATCGGGAGCTGCGACGATTGGGGTTGCGGCGGGGCTGTGACGGGCCTGTGACGATCGGCAGCGCCTTTCCTCTCTCTTTCTCTCTCCTCTTCTCTTTCTCTCTTCTCTCTCTTCCTCTCCTTCTGCACAGCGTCAAAAATGGCAGAAAAAAATGGGGGGAAAAAAAAAAACTTAATACCTAAAACGACGTCGTTTTGGGCATTAGAAGCATTCGGGGCACAAGATTTTGGGCACCAACTCATTTTTCAATTAGATAAGTGTCTCTTAATAAATGGTAAAGAATGCTCGTTTGGCATATTAAATTTTAGAGTTAAATTATTAAAATAATCATAATAAGATAAAAATATTATATTTAAATTATAATTATTTTATTTTTCTATCACAAAATTTTTAAAAAAAAGCTAAAAACATTCATAACAGACGAAACTTTTTAATATTAAATTAAAATAATCAAAAAATTAAAAAATCAACTCACATCCCAAACAAAACCAGAGTAATATTTTAGGATCATCTAATAATTTCTCATAGAAAAGAATATGAAAATTAGTAATAATTCAATTTAAAACTTAATTATTTAAAATTATTATTTTGTAATTTAAATTTATTTTATATATATTACACAAATTTAATTTTTATTACAAAATCATCCAATCTATGCCTTCGTTTGACATCTAACTTTTTTGGATTTTTTTATTTGAAATAGTCACAAAAAGACAACATAGGCTAAAAAATTAATAAAACAAAATGACACATTTAAATCATAATTATTTCAAGTTCGTTTGGAAAATGAGTTAACTTTTTGACTATTTTAGTCTATGACTAAAAAGTTTCGTTTGGAAAAGACTTTTTAATTTTAACTTTTTTTTTAGAGAAATAATGTAATGATTATAAATTGAATGAGATATTTTGTCTTATTAGACTAAAAAATATATTTTGTTTTTTTATTATTAAATAGCTCCAAACCCAACCCAACACTTCCTTCCAAACGATTTTCCCTCACAAAAATAATAAATAAAAACTAAAAAATTTATCCTAAACAAGACATTCTAGTCTCAAATTTAAAAAATAAAAAATCAACTCACATCTTAAACACACCTTATAAAATTGGAAATGGCTTCCTCCAAATTCAATTACGGTGGAGGGTACTATTGGGCTCGTCTTGATCCATTATAGGTCTTGTTTGATAATCAATCATTTAATATGTATAACTCGTCGAAAGATTATACGCCAGTAAAAAATCACGTGATCGAACATCGATAGCTATATGATCATACCAGTTTTGTATAAAAAAATAGACACTAAAAAATAAATGGCTTACAAAAATCTAAATTAATCACATAATTATCAATATTCGATTAACGTAATTTTTCTACATATAGGCCTTGTTTGGTTTGTGTTTGTAAAATAATTTTTGAGATAAAAAAGTACAAAAACTTGTTTGGTTTGCCTTTTTTCTAAATATTCTCTCCAAAATAACTTTGATTTTTTTTTTATAGAGTAGTTTTTGAGATAAAAAGTACAAAAACTTGTTTGATTTGCTTTTTTGTAAAGTAATTTTTGAGATAAAAGTACAAAAACTTGTTTGGTTTGTTTTTTTTGCAAACATGTTTCAAAAGTAATCCTGAAAATTGGATAATCAAACACATTTCTAAAGTTTTTTTAGAAAAATCTGTTTAATTTGATTACTCTTAAAAAAATATTTGTAGAATATATTTCTAAATTTTTATTTCATAAAATCAAACTAAATAAGGCCATAATACTTAATAAATTTTACATATTTAATAATCTAAATTATTAAAAAAAATCTATAATAGACCCCTATAGACCTAACAAAACTTTTTAATTTATCCTATAATCTGATCACAGACAACAAGGAAGTCAATCCTATAAGTTTTGGAGAAATGTTTTTTAGCATTAAAAACTTTAGCACTAAAGCCCCGAAATTTTCAGTTTTGATTTTTTTTTTTTTTTTTTTTTTAATAATGCTAGAGACTTCTAAAAAGGTATCTCTAAACCCACCTCTAATGAGGTGGAAAAGGAAAAAAAAAAATAAAAATAAAAAATCAAGACACATGATTTGTTGTGGTAGTGGGGGATCCACTGCCACATCACCACCAGTAGTACCTCTAAATTAGAGGTCCCAAACATTTTTGTTTTTTTTGCCGTGTTTTTCTATTTTTTCATTTTAGGCAATTTCGGACCATTAGTGCCCGTATATTCGGGCACCAATCATGTTTTTAAATTTTGGAACGGATATGTATGGTGGGACCACAAACTTTGTCCTGTGAAAATACGTGGAAGGCAGTGCAATAATGCACGTAAAAAGCAGTACCCTAGTAAAATAAAAGCTAAAACAGCAGCAGCAGAGAGATTGGGTTGTCTTTTCTATTCTTTCCATGTATCATAAAATATGCTCTTGCACAAAAAGAGAGAGAGAGAGAGAGAGAGAGAGAGAAAAAGAAAGAAGAGTGAAAATCAGTTTGCTGCGAGAGTCGGCAACCAAGTCCTGCACTGCATGCAATGCAATGCAACCCATGCACCTGACAGATTCGCCTGCTTTATCACTTACGTGTTTCAGAATAGGTGCGCATTACGCTCCACCACTTAAAACCGGCTAATTGATGAATAAGAAAATACAATTCAGTCTACGGATTTGTAAGATAATTTTAATAAGTACATATATTTTTTAATTTTTAATAAAATAATATAAGAAAATTAACCTTGAGGAAGAATAAAATCAAAAAGATCTATAGGTGTTTTGAAAAAATAGTAAACAGTTAATTTTTGACTTTTTATCAAATGAGCTTCGATTGGGAACTCGAAAGGAGGGGGCTTCGAATCTCCCGAATTGAAAAAAGGCTAAGAAAAGAAGAAGAAAAAGAAGAGGAGGAGGAAGAATAGGAACTAGAGGGGGCCATAACCATCCATCTTCATCATTAACATCATCAACCATTTTAGATCCAGAAAAAAAAAAAAAAAAAAAAAAAAAAAAAAAAAAATCGGGCAAAGGCATGGCGATCGAGCAGAGGATGGCGATCGGCGACAGAGGCGGAGGCGCGGCGATCGGCGGAGGCGGAAGTGCGGCGATCGGCGATCAGCGACCTCTTCCCCTCTCTTTCTCTCCCTCTCCCTTTCTTTCTCTCTTTCTCTTTCTCTCCCTCTCCGTCTTTTTCACTGTGTCTGAAACTGGAGGAAGAAAAAAAAAAATTAATTTTTGAAACGACATCGTTTCAGAAATTCGAGGCATTCGGGAGCAAAAATTTCGAGACACAAAACATTTTTCTTATCAAATTTTTTGATTTTTTTAAAAAGTGATTTAGAAAGTTAATAAAAAGTTATTTTTTGACTTTTTTATATAATATTTATTTATGATGTCATATCACATTAAAATAATCAAAATATCTCATCAAACTTAAAAAATTTACTTTTTAACCCTCTGTGATTGTTTGAACAATATGTAATTTCATGAAGGGCAATTATATAAATTCACCCCTTGCGTTTTTGTCCCTCCGCAAATCAACCTACTTGCTTTTTCATGCTGCTTGGTACTTTTTTGGAATGCTGCAAAACGCAGCCTCTTGCCAAGTTCCCAAAAGGCCACATACTACGAAGCAAGGATCCCTTCACTGAGTCTCTTACTTATTTCCTCCGTCTCAAAATAATGGTTTTTTTTTTTTTTGGAGGAATTTAACTTTTTTTAGTAGTATAATTATTACATTTGAAAAAAGTTAATTTTTCAAAATAACCTTTTTGATAGTATATTTTTTGAGAATATCAATGCGTAATTGTACTTTTTATATTATTTATTAATTTAAAAGAAGGGCAAAATATGAAATTTATATTATTTTTGTACTTGATTTTATAAGAGGGACTAATATTTTGGGACAATGAAAAATAGAATAAGGGACTAATATTTTGAGACGGAGGGAGTAATTTTTTACTTGATGGGTCATTGGATCAATTTTTTGGTTGAATTTTGATGATCCGAATCGTTCACATTTTTAAATTTGTCATATATATCATACCTGCAAAAAATTAAGTCGATCGGATATCAAAAACCATGTAAACTAAAAGTTTTATTAAACAATAAAACTGTTTATGAATTTTTTTTAATAAACGATTTTTAATTCTTTTAATATTCGATCAATTTGATTTTTTTACTGATGGATTTTGCTGCATACCCCCAGTGGGGGTTGCACCCCCAGTGAGGTGGCACGCCCTCACTGGCTGAAACCCAAAAAAAAAAAAAAATATATATATATATTTTTTTTTTGGTCTAATCCCGGAGTGACACCTCACTGGGGGTCGACCCCCAGTGGGGATAGGAAGCATTTTTCTTTACATATATGATATACATGATAAATTCTAAAATTTAAACGGTTCGGATCATCAAAATTAAGTTAAAAAATTGACCCAATAACCCATCAAATAGGAGAGTCAATGAAGGGATCATCGCACCATACTACGGACAATGTTATGTAAGTATACAAGTCTCCTGAGAGATTATATAATACTCATATATAAATTAAATTTTTGAACAAAAATTAAAATAAAATTAATATAATGTTAATAACACATATAACCAAATATAAAAGGAGTGTTTAGCAAGAAAATTAGCCTTTTGTCTAAAATTTGTAATAAAATAAAATAAAATAATTAATAAGATAAAATGTCACATTAAATTTATAATTATTTTATTTTTTTTCTTACAAACATCATATCTAACTATAAAAAATTCAATCATCTTTCTAAACACACAAATTTTAAACTACTAAGAGTTTTTTTGTAATGTGAATTAATTTTTTAATTTTTTAACAATTTTAACATAAAAATTAAAATAACTTATTAAAATACCAACTTTCTAAACACCCACAAAGGAAAACCACACACGAAAGGTAAACTCCAAATAACTTCGACATCTGCATAGTGTAGCTAACCATGCCTTGTTTGGAATGTGAATTATTTGACTTTTTAATTATTTTAATTTGAAAATATATAAATTTTTTTTAGTTTTTTATAAATAATAATGATATTTTAAATATAATATTTAATTTAATTTATTTTTTTATAATTAAAATAAAAAAAAAATCATGTCAAACATAACCATTATGTTATATTAATTTTTTTTTATTAATATATAATTCATCTATACAATTTTATACATCTGAATATACACAATTGAGATTTAATGATATTGTAAATTTTTTTTTACAAAATTTTTACATATAATAAAATAATTTATAGTGATCTTAAACGTTCAATATCATTTCGATTTGTATTTTTAGGCCTCATTTGATAAATAATTTTTTTAATTAAAAAGTTAAAAATTTATTAAAAAAATTAAAAAATCAACAACTTATATTAAAAGTCAAATATTCCATTTTCTCTGTACTTTTTACACATTTTTTTATAAAAAATCAAAAAATCATTTCAAATATACTAATTTTTTTTCATCTTATTTTAACCTAAAAATTAAAAAATTGCTAAACAAAAGCTTGGTCTCAAACGAATCTTAAGCCTGATTTGACATGTCTTAAAAAAGACAAAAAATTAATTAAAAAATTAAAAGATTACCATTATTCACAAAAAAAATATTAAAAAATTAATTCAACACATAATTACATTTCAGGCTACTCTACAATCCCATAGGCGGAGTTGCGTTTTTGGAAAAATTGCACTTATTTAAGTGCACAAATAACAATAATATCAATCGTTCAATATATAGAACTCATTGAGTGCTATATACTTGTAAAAAATTAAGTTAATCGAATATCAATAACTATATGATCAAATCGCTTAAAATTTATAAAATTGATGGTGCTATAGTTAACAGTTGAAAAAAAAAACTAATTCGATCAGATAGTTATCGATATTTGATTGACGTGATTTTTTACAAACATATAATACTCGACGAGTTGTACATATTAACGGTTTTGATGAACAAAACGGAACCCGTGATGGACCTCCACGAGCCGAACAACTCCAATTCAATGCCCGAAAAGCAAGAAATCATATCCCAAGCTACACTCTACACACACTGTCCTGAATTATCCCACCGTATCACCTATTCAATCTCAATCTTTTCTTATACATTAATTTATACAATTTTTTAATACACATTTTTTATAAAAAGTTAAAAAATTATCCCAAACTATCTTTTTTTTTCGACTTTTTAATTCAAAAATCAAAAATACACTTATGACACCCCCAAACAGCCCTTTACTAAAAAAACTTAGTCCAGGCATATATTAATTTAGGCCTCCTAAGTTGACTTTAATTTTGGGTTTAAAAAACACAAAATAATAAAATAAATTAATAAAATATTATATTATATTTAATTTATAATCATTATATTTTTTTAATAAAAATAAAAATATTAAAAAATTAAAACTAAAAAAATCTCAACAAAACAAAAAAAAAAGACTGTAGTCCATGCATTTTTGAAAACTAGTTAAAAAATTTACATTTTTTTATTTTTTTTTTAAAGGAAATATAAAAAATAATGTAACTAAAATAAATTAAAAAATTACAAAATAACTTTTAATCCACTTCTCATAAGAGACCATGTTAGTGGATAAATTACACTTGCCCACTTTATATTTGTTTTTTTTTTTTTTACTGTTTTGACCTTTAAAATTTCTTTTTCCCAACCCTTTATGCTACGTTTTTCCACTTTTTTTTATTTTATTTTTATAGTTAAAAATAAAATAACGTGACATAATATAAAAAATATATTAAGACCTCATTTGGTAAATGTCTTTTTATTTTTAGTCAAAAAATTATAAAATTAATAAAAAAACGAACAACTCATATAAAAAAGTCAAAAATTTTATTCTTTATTTTTTAGACATCGTTTTCGTAAAAAATCAAAAAATAATTCCAAAAATACTAATTTTTTTTATCACATTTTAACCAAAATACTAAAAAATTACTTAAAAAAAACCTGTTCCCGAATGAGGCCTGAGTCTATATCAAAAGTATGAATTATAGAGTAAAATATTTTTATGCTATATAACTATTAATATGTTATATTTTGTTTAATTTTTAATAAAAATTAACATTTAGAAGTAAGAAAAATTCAAAACATATAAAAGATCAAGTTGAGAAAAGATAAGCTTTAAGTGTCAAAAATAAAAAGTAACTAAAAGTAAAGTGTAATTTATCCATATACTTGTACCAAACATTGCTTTGAAAAATAAGTTACAAATTAAATAGTGTTTGGCAGAGTTTTTTTAAAAAAATATGTAAAAATTATACAAATAATGTAACTTAAAATAAATTAAAAGTCAAAAAATTAAAAAAAAAGGTTTTAACCTTCTACCGAAAAGAGGCCGAAAACGCAAAAGCATAGACATATGATACGCAAAAGCATAGACATATGATTAAACAAGATGAAAATGTAGATCATTGCATTACATTACACTTACAAAGTTCCAAATCCCAAACGACAAGACGCCAAACAGAGACAAACAACCAAACCACTTAAAAAACCAACAGAAGAAACGTTATTTCCACTTTCTCGTTTCGTCTGCTATTGTTTTTTTTTTTTTAAAACCAAGTCGACTTACACATGTTTATTTCCTCATCTAATGACAGAAAATAACCTTGAGCTCACGCGGCGCAGAGCACTCATGCATCATAGACGGGCTATCATGCGCATACGTGAAAGTAGCAGGACACGCGTGCTTGAAAAACTCGGAATAGCTCGAACCCCTACACGTCTGCGGATTATTAAAATGGTTCCTACAACAAAGCTCGTCGGTACCGAAAGCCTCACACCCACTCTTACAACCCACCACCGTACCGTGGCCCGGCGGCGACCGCAGCTGCAGGGCGGCGGGGCAGGTGGGCAGGAGGTCAGCCCGGCAGCCCACGACGGGGCAGTTGCCCTTGCCCTCGTGCGGGGTGACCGTCATGGGGACGTTGTAGCCGTCGACGAGGCTAACGCCGTAGGAGGAGAAGTCGGCGTTCCCGTGGTGGAGGGTGAACTGGGCGAGGGTGGCGGGGGGGGAGCCGCCGGCGCCGGAGCACTCGAGGCGGCCGCCGCAGTCGCCGGTGGCGCAGGAGAAGCGGTTGCCGGAGTAGGTGCAGTGGGTTCGGGCCCAGATCCGGCCCGACCAGTGTTGGGTAGGAGCGGGAAAGGACCGGTGGGTGAGTTTTTCGAGGGGAAAGCCGCCGCGCTCGAGGACGGGGTGGCCGGAGTTGGGCTGGATGGCGGGCCAGATGGTGAAGGGGCAGTTGTTGACCACGGTTAACATGAGCCCTGGGTACTGGGCGGTGGTGAGGGCGCACGGGATAAGGAAGAGAGATAGTGAGAGGAGAAGAGGAGAGAAAGAAGAAGACATTTTGTTGGTTTTCGGTGATGAGGAGAGGACACGAGTTTCGATTGTGAAATTGATGAAGGGGCTATGGTCTGTACTTATAGGCACGACCAAGGCGACAATGGAATATCATATACAAATCTACATTTTGTAGATTTGGATTTGACATCATGTACATTTTTTCATCCTGTTATTTTTTTTTAATTATATTATTTCTTTAGTTTTTTACATATTTTTGTAAAAAATTAAGATCTTGTTTGGTTTGTATTTCTTAAAAAATTTTAAGAAAATTTTTTTACAAATAAATTTTTAAAAGTAATCAAATCAAACAAATTTTTTCAATTTTTTTTTTCAAAACTTGTTTGGTTTACAAGTTTTCCAAACAAATCTCTCTCTTATACACATCAAATCAATTATTTTTTCTAAAACTCTCTCTCAAAATAATTTTTCAAAACATCTTTTGAAAAAAACTAAACCAAACAAATTTTTGTACTTTTTATCTCAAAACATTTTTCTCAAATACAAACCAAACAAATCCTAAAAAAGTTTAGTTTGGAAAGTGAAGTTGATTTTTTAGTTATTTTAGTCTGGGATTAAAAAGTCTCGTTTGAGAATAATTTTTTTAATTTTTTGTTAGAAAAATAATGTAATAATTATGGATTAGATATGATATTTTATCTTATTTGGTTGAAAAATCTATTTTATTTTTTTATGATTATTTTAACTAATAAAACCCAAATCTCAACTTCCCAAACAGAAGCAAAGCATATTTAGGCTAAGTTTGGGAAGTCCCAAATAAGTCAAAAAGCTAAAAAGTTACTCAAAAAGTTAAAAAGTTAACACTATTCACCAAAAGTCAACAATTACGGCTGCACAACTCTCAATTCAAATTTTTCTCTAAAAACTAATTTTTACAATTTTTTATTACACATTTTTTCATAAAAAATCAAAAAGTTAACCCAAACATTTATATTTTCAACCTCACTTTTTTAGTCAAAAAAGACAAAAAGTGCACTTATTTAGTCTTCCCAAACAAGGCCTTATTTAAATCATTCTAAAGACGTACTTATTTTTAGGCATTGTTTGACCTATATTAAAAGAATAAAGATTAAGAATTCTAATTTTAAAATTCTAAATAGAGTACTAGTGATGTGATAATGAATGGGACCCACGTGTAATATGATGTGTATGTTTATATATTTGTTTTCAGAAATGCTTCGGACCCCAGTGAAATCCACCCCCACGACCCCAGCTGAGCTGGAAAGTCACGTGAGAGGTCACGTGACTTTGAGAGCCACGCACCTCCTCTTTCTCTCTCCTCATCTCTATCACATAGACAGAGGTACAAATTTCTCCCCCAACAGCTACTCTCCTTCAAAGACAATCTCTCTCTCCAAAGTAGCCAAAGTTCTCTCCAACTTCATCTCCGCTGAGATCGGAGGTTCCCAAGCAGTGTTCTCATACCTGACTCGCGCTTCGGCGTCATTCAACGCTTTGGTTCAGTTCCACAAAGAGCTCAAGAACTCTAAGTTCGATCACATAGAGAGTACAAACAATGAAAAACCAATGAAGTATGAGCATAAATCTGAAGAAAACAAAGTGGGTTTGATTGTTAAAGGCAGTGTGAGAAGTCATAGTGCGAGAAAGAGGCATAAACAGAGCAGGAAAAATAATGATAATTTTGTGATTGAGGAGGTCGGGGAGGTGGTTGATTCGGCGTAGGAGGGTGGTTCGAAAAACAATAGGAAAAATAAGAGATTAATTTGAGGCCAAGATAGCAATGGGTTTGAATTCTTTGTTGGTAATTTGAAAAGGGTTTTGTTTTGTTATGGTAAATTTTTGATGTAATAGTAGGGGAATTTTTTTTCCTTGTTGATTATCTCGATAGCTGTTTGTTGAAATGAAATTTATTTTTCATGATTTATGATATGTGTTTTCTTCTAGATAATCATTAATGCAAATTGTTTAGTGGATTTTGAATGGCAATCTCTAAATAAACTGTAATTTTGTAATGGATGAACTGCAAAATTTTGTAGATAAACTGTAATTTTTTTTTTCTCACAGGTGCGTGTATCACACCCATCAAAGTGCGAGTATTCTTCACATTACTACAGCAGTTGCCACGTCAGTGGAGGTGCTGGAGGTGATAAAATGTGGGGGTTTGAATCGGAACTGTTTTGTTTTTTTATTTTTTTCTTTCCATGCCGCATCATTAAGGTCAATTTTGGAAAGACTAAACCTTAGTTTGGAGTACATTAAATAATATAAAAAGTCAAAAAGTCACTATCATATTTAAGTCACATTATCTTATTTAAATCACATTACTTCTCTAACACATCACATCAAACCCAATCCAAACCCAACCCATATAAGCCAATAAGTCAAAAAGTACACTTTTTTAGAACATTCCAAACTAACCCTAAATAAGTGTATTTTTTGTCTTTTTTGACTAAAAAATTGAGGTTGAAAATATGGATGTTTGGATTAATTTTTTGACTTTTTATGAAAAAATGTGTAATAAAAAATTATGAAAATTAGTTTTTAGAGGAAAATTTGAATTGAGAGTTGTGCAGTCGTAATTGTTGACTTTTGGTGAATAGTGTTAATTTTTTAACTTTTTGACTTTTTAAATTATTTGGGAGTACCCAAACAAAGCCTAAAACTCGTTTTAGAGTTTTAAAATTAAAGTTCTTTATTATTGTTAATATTAAAATAACACAAGTTATTTTAATATATTATTTTATTTGAATTACATTAATTTTTATTTATATCATATTATCTCTCTATTAAATCACTTTAATTTCAATTCATATTTCACATTTTTTTTTATAAAAAAAAAAAAAAAGTATACTAAGGGCTATTTTGAGAAGATGATTATAATCAGTTTTTTGGTGAAAAACTGCTTATAAGCAACTCATAAGCAGTTTTTTTGTGAGAGAGGAAGTGTGTTATAATCTGGAAAGTAAATTATAATTCACTTCCCAAAATAGGCCTAATCTAATACTTTTCAAATAATCTCTAATCTTGGATACTTTTATAAATTACTTTAGTTCAAATTTTAAATTGAAGGACGCTATTTGAGTCTTTGGGACCCATCGCGGGCCTATTTCAATAATTCAAACAATTTATTTTGTCGGATATTTTATAATTTAGTTCACAAAAAAAATGTAATGGATCTGATAATTATAACTTGTTCAATTATATTTTTTTAAATAAACATACATTATTTTAGTGACAAATGTAATAAATTGAACAATTATAATTATCGGTTCGATTTAGTTTTTTTTGGACGAAATACATGAAGTGTCCGACAAAAATGAACGATTTATATTATCGAAGCGTTACCCATAGTGTCTCCACAGGCCCAAACGACACCCTCCAATTTGGACTGGGGACGATTCTTCTCTTTTAAATTAATGATCAATAAATATGATGATTAGTTGATAATTAGAAAAGTTATAAAAACAAAAAAAAATAATATATAAAAATAATTGATTGATTAATTATTAGAGTGGAAATGTGAGTATAATTTTTTGAAAATTATTCAATATTCTCAGAGTATTATGTATTCGTATTTTTAACCAATCATTCACAATACTATAGAGTACCACGTGTCTATACTCCGAGAATATTAAATAATTACACATAATTTTTTGATTTCAATAGCATACAATTCGTCACTCGATGGAAAATTATTCAACAAAACTACAAATTTAGAAATTTTTTGTTTAAAATTTATTCAAAAATATAATTAATGATTTAAAATTTATTTTACTTATAAATTCATCACTTTGACTCCATTTTAAATAAAGGTTGGGGCTAAAATATTTATATAGGACAAAATAATTTTAGTCAAATATGATAAAATGTCATATCTAATCCATAATCATTTTATTTTTTCTCTCATAAAAGTAAAAAAAACAAAAAAACTTATCACATACGAAACTTTTTAGCTTAAGGCTAAAAAAACCAACAGCTAATCCACATCCCAAACGAATCCTTTATCAATATAGGGAGTGTTTGGGAAGTTGGGTGAGAGCCTAAAAGAATTAATGATGAAAAAATAGGTTAAAGTCGCTAATAAGATAAAATAGCAAATCTAAATCATAATCAGCCTGTTTGGTTTCACTTTTTAGAAAATTAATTTTTTTTATTTTCACTAAATTTTTTACAATCTTAAGCCATTTTAAAAATTTTTAGATATACCTAAAAAGTATAATATTTGTGAAAAAAAATCTTTAAAAAATTTACTAAATATAAAAAATATAAAAATAAAAATTTAGTACATTTTTGTATTCTTGTGTATTTATTAATTTTTCGAAATATTTTGTTACAAATATTTTATTTTTTAGATATATCTAAGTAAGATGCATTTAAAAAAAATAAAAAAAAAGGCTTAAAATTTTGAAAATATTCACTAAAAATATAAAAATACGAGGACTAAAAAATTAAATTTAAAAAAAATTAAATTCAAAAAATTAAAATCAAACACAATAAATCATTTTATTTCATTTTTTCTCTCATAATTATTAAATCAACTACTACTATAAAAATAATAATAAAAATAAAAATCAACTATTATCCCCAATATAACCTTTTTAATCAAGTTAAAATAGTCAAACAAAAGTTAAAAAATCAATTAAAATAACATATTTTCAAACGGAGCCATAATCTCTTCCACACAAACTCGTTAGGGATAAATTCTAAGTTCTTAAATGGGAGTAATAAGCATTTTTAAAAAAAAATAATTAGATTTTCTTGCAATAGTAAAAAAATATAATTTAATTTAAATTTTACTTTCATCTTTTTTTATTTAAATAATTTAACAATTACATTTTAAATTTTAATTTTAATTTGGTTTTATTATTTAAATTGAAAATTAAATTAATAATTTTTAAGATACTTATAAATTGCTTAAAAAATATATATGTAAAAAAGTTAACAAAAGTTTTGATAGAATAACTATGGCATTGTTTAGAAAAGTGACTATTTTAGTTAGCTATTTGATTCTTTTAACTTGGCTAAAACAATTGTATTTGAAAAGTTGATTGATTTTTTTAATAATTAATTTGATAATTAGAAGAGAAAAAATAAATTAATTATAAATTAAATTCGATATTTTATCTTATTAACTATTTTAACTTATTTTATCTTTTAATATATTAGTTTAACCTAACTATCTTCTCTAACAAGACCTAAATAGGGAGAGGTTACGGGCTTATTTGGTTTGTATTTATAGAATAGTTTTTGAGATAAAAAGTACGAAAACTTATTTGGTTTGCTTTTTTAAAAATTGTTTTAGAAAATTGTTTTGAAAAGAGAGTTTTAAAAAATAATTGATTTGATGTGTATGAGAGAGAGTGAGTGATTTTAGAAAGAAACAAACCAAACAAAATTTTAAATTTTTTTAAAAAATTATTTAGTTTGATTATTTTTAAAATTTATTTATACAGAATTTTTTAAAACAAACCAAACAGACCCGCGTGTTTGTGATGACTGCCGTGGTTAGGTTTTGAGTCGGTAGATGATGTTGGAGTAAAAGATAACGAGGATTAGTAAAAGTAGGGTCGAAATCGCCTAATGGCCCACCCTAGTCCAATATGATATTTTTAGGATTTAAAAAATTACATATTTAAGCTTCGTTTAGCATTGATTAATATAATTAATTTTTTTATATTTAAACTTTTTAGCTTGATTTTTTAATCTCATTTGATTTGAACTTTTTAATTTTTTTAATTTTTGTAAAAAAAAATACAATAATTATGAATTAAATGTGATATTTTATCTTATTTAACTTATTTTGTTATTTTGTATTTTTTTAGCTCCAAAATGATAGCCAAGCTAGGGCTTAGTATTTGTTTGGGATAAACTTTTTTATGTTGTTTTTTGTTTATTTATTATTATTTGGTAACTTTTGCCTGGCTAAAAGAATTTTATTTGAGATGATTTTTTTATTTTTTTTATTATTTTTTTTATTTTTATAGTTGAGTTTATAGTTACGAGGGGAAAAAAAAAATTATTTTGTCTTACTTAGATATTTTAACTTTTGTCTTTATTTGTTAAAATATTTAACCCCTATTCCAAATGAAGCCTTAGTCTATAGGGTCAGCTTGGACAATTTTTGAGCCCATTTAAATTTTAAGCTTAATTTGGGATAAAGAGTCTTCGAGAAATTATCTATAGATCCTGTTTAAAATATGTATATACTATTTAATTCAACAATTTTTTGAGTAAACTCAAAAGTCCAACATGTTTTTCTCTCTTTGGGTTTTCTCTCATTCTTTACGTTTTCTTCTCTCTCTTTTTTTCCTTTGTTTTCCTCTCATTCTCTTTGTCATGTTTGACGACCGATGATTACACCTTCCTTATTCTCTTTCTCTTTCTAATATATAGTCACCGGTGACCGACAACCACCATTTATTGAGGTTCACCAGCAACTACCAATCACCGACATCAACTCGTTACTTCATCCTTACCGACGGCGAAGAAGATGAATAGATCTACTTGAGATCCTATTAGATCTAAACCAAAAATAGTTGCCAGAATACAATATTTTTTCTATATCTATTATTTCTTTTGATTTTTTAAATTTTCTACCTTTTCTCTATTACACACGTCTATTTTTCTATTTTAATGGAGAAAAAATTTTAAGTTCTAAATAAGTTATTTTTAAGTTTTAGTTATAGGCTGTGAAAACTATAAAATTTTACAGCTTTAGTTTTTTGGATGCCGAAATGAATCATGTTTTAAAACTGTAAAATTTTACAATTTTACAACATTCTTTAGAACTATAAAATTTTACAATTTCATAATATGTTTTCCAGCTCAATAGAATAATGCTTTGAAATTATAACATTTTACGATTTCAACACTTACTTTTTCAGTTTGATCAATATTACAGATTATTTGCTTAAACCCTATAAAAATTGCAAAATAATGTATACTTTTTTCCATTATTGTTTGTTATTGTTATGTTTTTTAACTATAATTTATCTATTTATTCTTTTTTGGGAGGGGCAATATTATGAATATTCGGTGAATCTCGATGATATTCTTGACATTTTTCAGTGACGTTCAGAATAGTTCGGCGATGCTCAAAACACTCTGGCGAACTTCTGATAATGCTCCGACGACTTCCCGATGATGTTGAATATTTCGGCGAGTCTTCGATGAGTCTGACGAAAGTCGTTGGATGTAGTAGCATTTTTAAAGTTATATAAAAAAAAAAAAAGAGTTTTTAGTAACAATTAAAAATATGTAAGACTAATTAATACAAGTATGTTGTTTTGGGATTAGATGAATTTTGAATTTGAATTTTGTGTATGAGACTTATTGATAAGTACTCTCGGAGTTTTAGTCTAGTCCAGCTCAATCTGGCCTACCTATTTAAAAAATATGAATATTAACTTTTATATTATTTAATTACAAAATAAATTAAAAATATGCATTTCTATATTGCTATCCGTATCAGTCTCAGCAAATTTTGAGTCAAATTATAACTTAAAATTCACTTTTGTTATTTTAGTTAGTCATCTTTTTAGTACTCACTGCATCAAACTTTTTATTCCAACTCAATCTTATTAAAATATTAATTTCTGATTGTATTTGTTATTCTTTTTTTTTTAAAATTAAATTGATGAGGTGTCATACAAACAATTATTTAAAAAAGATAATTGAAAATAAAAATTGCTGTTGACCGGTTGATTGACCAGTTGACCCGCCGGTCCACCGGCTGATCTACCGGTTAGACTAATTTTCGGCATTTTTTCTTCTTCTGCTACAGGCACTCACGGAACATTCGGTAGGATATCCAGGAGGACATCTGGGTGAACGATCGGTTTAAAGATTTTGGCCCAATTTTGCTCTAGAAAATATAGTAAAAAATTATGTAGCTAATGAACAGTGCCTCAACAAATTTGTTGAGGTACTGTAACAAATTTAACAAAAAGTTGTTTTACAAAAAATTTGTTGAGCCTCCATTACTTTTTTATTATTTTAACTATGCTGATGCGGATGCTCTTAACTAAAGCACCTCTTAAAATATTATATTTATTTTATAATAGTCTTATGAATCTTTTAAATTTAAATAATTATTAAAAGTTAAATGAGTTAATAGCCTTTTAAGATGAAAAAAAAAATTAATAGTTTATATCTATTAAATTAAGTAGGTGAATTTAAAATCAAAACATTCTTATAAGACCGATCTTGAGAAGACTAGGCTAGCTGTCATAGTTAGGCTAAACCCAATGTCAGGCCGAACTAGACTTTAGATGACACATATTTTTAGGGCTATTTTAGGAAGGCGAAAAAAAAAAAAAGGCTGACTATTACTTTATTTTTAAAAAGTTAAAAAATTAAATTTATTTAAGAGAAAAATTAAATTTATTTAAGAAAAAAATTATTTGACAAGTTAAAAATAAATCAACTTTTAAAATTAAAAAATGTATAAAAAAGAATTAAGATAAGGTTGTAATTTCGCATAATTTCATAATTTCATGGGAGTAATATCGATAATCTATTTATCTATTGATGTGATAACATATAAAAATAATTTTAATTTTTTTTTTTTCCCCATCTTCTCCAATAATTTCAGGTCTAAACCAAAAAGTGAAAAATTAGGAAAAAAATTTATTTATTTCTATCTTTTCAGAAGTAATATTAAAGATCTTAAAAATTTTACTAAATATTCTATCAAATGTCTCATATAAATATGAGATCTACAAAATGTGATTTTTATGTGAATTCTATATCCATATAAAACATTTAATAAACTGTTTTAAAAAGATTTTAAAATCTGTGACATTTTTTATCTTCCCAACCCAACTCACAAGGGTACATCATAATGACCGACATTGAGTTACTGCACCAAAGTTGCAAAGGAAGCGAAAGAGGACGACAGAGGCGAAAGAATAGTAATAGAATAGGGCATATTGAGAAATAAAAAAGTAAAAAAAAAAAGAAAAAAAAAAAGACCCTTTGGTTTTAAATTTTTTTCATAAAATAGGTTCCATGTTTGCAAATATTCTTTATAACATAATTATTTGCACACTTTTTTTTTTTTCTTTTTGTAATTTTTTCATTTAACATTATGGTTAATGTGTATCAAAAAGAATTAAGGTAAGTTTGTAATTTCACATAATTTCATAATTTCATGGGAGTAATATCGATAATCTATTTACCTACTGATGTGACAACATATAAAAATAATTTGAAAAAAACAAATTTTTTTTTTCCCATCTTCCCAAATAATTTCAGGTCTAAACCAAAAAGTGAAAAATTAGGAAAAAAATTTGTTTATTTCTATCTTTTCATAAGTAATATTAGAGATCTTAAAAATTCCACTAAATATTCTATCAAATGTCTCACATAGATAGGAGATCCACACAATGTGATCTTTATGTGAATTCTATATCTATCTAAAACATTTAATAAACTGTTTTATAAAATTTTTAAAATCTGTGACATTTTTTATCTTCCCGAACCCAACTCACAAGGGAATAGGTTCCTTCTGTGTTCAAAGCATAGCAATGACTGTGGTGCATTCATTTGATGTGTATTATGATCTTATTTTTATGATTTAAACCGTTTATATGGTAGGATTTGTTGAGTACTTCATACCTATCAAAAATCATATTAATTGGATGTCAATAACTATATGATCGAAATGCATATTGTTTATGTTATTTCTCAAAAGAAAAATTTATTATTTATTTTTTTGATTATCGATCATATAGTTGTTGATCTCCGATTAATATGATTTTTGGTAGGTATGAAATGCTCAACAAACTTTACAAAATAATGATTTGAACCATAAAAATAAAATCATAATACACCTTAAACGAAGTATTACAGTCACTGCATTCTTTCACAATGACCCTTTTTCCACTCACAAGGGTACATCATAATGACCGACATTGAGTTACTGCACCAAAGTTGCGAAGGAAGCGAAAGAGGACGACAGAGGCGAAAGAATAGTAATAGAATAGGGCATATTGAGAAATAAAAAAGGAAAAAAAAAGACCCTTTGGTATTAAATTTTTTTCATAAAATAGGTTGCATGTTTGCAAATATTCTTTATAACATAATTATTTGCACACTTTTTTTTTTTTTTGTAATTTTTTCATTTAACATTATGGTTAATGTGTATGATGGAGATTTTTTTTTTTTTTTTTCACATTCTTTTTCTTTTTACTTTTTTTTACTCAAGACTATTTGATAAGTTATGTGAGAGAAAAAAAGGAAAAAATTACTCAAAAATATTTAAGGTTTGATCCTTATAACAAAATAAACATTGATTTATTAATTTAATCAATTTAAACTCCAATCTTTTAATTTGTTTTCAATTTAAATCATTTGCCTATTTTTGTTAAATAATTTTTGAAAAAATATATTTTAGTTATTAAACTCAATAAAAATTAGTATTTTAAACAATTTTTATATACTTACATTGAGTTTAATAACTAAAATATTAATTTGTTTGTCAGTTTACATAATGAAAATAGGCAAATGATTTAAATTAAAAATAATTAAAAATATTTAGAATTTGTTTTATTTTAAGGTTCAAATTTTTGTTTTGTTTTGTAATTTCCCCTCAAATTTATAAAATACATGTTATTTTTTGTGCCGCTGTACGAGTATATATGTAGATAGATTGTTAATTATTTGAAGGGTTTAACAGAAAGAGCACATTAGATGAGAGTTATAATTGTGACGATTTTTGATAAATGCATTGCATTAATTTTGAGAAACATTTGGAGCACTCATTAGATGCCAAACAAAGGGTGTTGAAACATGCACATTTTTAATATGATAATTTTATTTATACAAAAAAATTTAATAAAAATGATATGATTATATTATTCTTATAAATAAATTCATTTTTATAAATGTTTTGTTTTAACTTTAAAATATCATTATATACAAAAATTGTGTATGTTTTTTATTTTTATATTTATATATCAATACTCTTTTTTTAAAAAACATTTCCCACCTAGAGCAACTGCCTCCCATTATTCACTCCTATATCTCTCCCTCCCAGATTATGGCTTATTGGACCCATTCAGAGCTCATTTTAATAATTTAAATTGTTCAATTTTTAAAATATATCGAGTATAATATATTAATAAAAATTAAATTGATCGATATTGATAACTCTTTCACCAAAACACATTTATATTTAGTTTTATATTTTAAATTACACTTATCATTCAATTTTTTAGATATAATTATGATTTGATGAAAGAGTTATGGATATTCAATTAATTTAATTTTTTACACGGATGTTCAACTTAATATACTGTAAAGAGTTGACGATTTGAATCATTAAAATGGCCCTGAAATGAGCCCAATAATTCCTGCAATAGTGACCATTGCACACTTATATCGTTTTCATTACAAAATAAAATATAGGAGTATTAATTTATTGGATTAATTAATAATTGAACTGTTAAAATTGATCTATATTTATCTTCTTAATGTTAGAATTATTCTTTTGTGCTTTAGTTACTAACCAAGTGTGTGAGAAAGACATTTTAAAAAACCACTGTGTTTCATTATATGCTAAAATAGTTTAAGTTGTTTTTGTAAGTTTGTCAATAATGCTTTGGCGTATGTTATGGCCTATAAACACAGTGAGCTTTAACGTGCTCCAAGTGGTAGGAGTATGAAATAAGTTAACAATTTTATCACAATCCAAACTCGCCCCTATGGGTTTAGCATCAGAATCGCCATGAATCCGAGATTACGAAGGCACCGCTTAGAATACCGTAATCTGAGTCTGAGGGCTTAGCGGAAGCCAATACAAGAATTAAACGATGTCAGTGGTGTGACAATCAGATGCCAAAAATTTTTTCATACATATTCTGGTAGCGACATATACATACATATCAATCGGTGAAGCAGGACCTAATCCTATTACAAGACAGTATGGTGCAAACAAACAGTCTATACAACATTACAAAACAGTACGGAAGGGGGAATTGCTGAAACACCGCTAAGCCTTAACTTGGTAGGCTCGGAACCTGGCGGTGAGGCTCATTGGTTGGCTTAACAAAAGCTACGAGTTAACCCCGACGCCTCTCCCAACCTTGATCCGGTGCCTATA